>JAUUDZ010050901.1:0-10166 GCA_032361705.1 Panulirus versicolor | reverse complement strand
CCATATATCTATTAAACAGACAGATGTTCATGGTAAGTGTGAGAGACACTCTGGCCATGGAATTCCATGGGAGAATCAAGGTGAGCTAAGCTTGTGGCCCAGAAGTAAATAATTTTTGATTCTGTTCTTATTGTTAATGAGTCATTTGAACAAATGAATAATGAAATCTGTCATGAAAAAGTACAATTGTAATAGTCAAGTAAAATCATTGCACTCCAAAATCAGAATGTTCTCAAATAATTCATTCTAGAATATTCTCAAGTTCCTTATTCTGTAGTATTCTTTTGTATGGCAGTCAGTGATGGCAGTCTGTTTGCATACTGTGTTCCCAATAATTTGGGGTCTGAATGGTTTTTGTATTTCATACAATATTCATAAAAGTACAATCATGTGTAGGTTGCCATCATATGTCCCTCTAATAACACTGATTGTAATTCAAAACACAGCGAAACATCAAATGAATAAGAAAAGCCCAAGGGCGATCTGTGGGTGGTGAATGCCAAAGATGTGTGATTGCATTACAGGACCAATTTTCATGGTGATCTATAGGTTAATCAGCAGAAGATAAAAATATAACTCACATCAAACTTTAGTGGAGACAGATCAATATATACCAGGAGTTGATTTATAGATTAAGTATTTTTCAGTCATTTCACAGTGTGGCATCCATAAAATGAATGTCAATGATCATCTAACACAACTGCCACTTTTATTTCTTATTACTATTTCGAAATCATGATCTTTAGGGTCCTAGGAGCAAGAAAAATCAAGAAAATTAAGGTGTACTATCAGTCTATCCAACTCAGGACTGGAGGCCTACTTGATAATCAGTACCAGGACCATAACAAACAAAGAGACTATTCATTATTACCAAAATAACCTAGTTAGCATCAGAAGCATAGTAAAGAATGAATATTCATCATTATTACAATAAAAAAGTATTAAAAGTGAACATTTATGAAGTATGAGCAAAAAAAAGCAAAAGGTTTGACTGATTTGGTATGTTTGACTACTCAAATGAGGATATTCATATTTTCAGTCTTCATCATGCTTTTATGAGTATCTAAGTTTGGTTAGTTTGCTTCTTTAGCTGTAAGTGATTGTTTTCAACTATTACAATTTTTGAGACTTTTTGCATGTTTCACCTTATACATAAAAAGAAAGGAATTTGGTTGACAGATGGAAGTATTCTAACTTCTTTAATGATGTCACAAAAATCATATAAAAGTTCTGTTTTCATTACATGGAAATTAGACTATGAGCAAGAGTAGATTATGAGCTTACAACATCAATGAAATACAAAGCATTTAGCATGCAGGTGATAAACTTACCTCTGAGGATATAAGCTTCATATCCAGACCAGACTTTGCTAATTTTGCCTGCTCCTCTTGGTCCAACTTCGTAGGTTTTGGCGGTTTACTTGTGGTTCCATGTTTCTGAGGGGAAGTCAGATAACCAGTTTCAACCTGTTGACCCTGTTGTTAATGGTAGAGTTAGTAAACTGCAAAGAGTTTTGTATGAGTTGAACCCTAGTCCTTCTGGGGTACTATATTAGACATGCAACAGATATTAGTGGTTACAACACAAATATGATGTGTAGAAAAAAATGAAAAAAAAAGTTACATAAAGCAAATGCTATCATAATAACAGCGAACAGTAACAAGCAGTGTTAAGAAGGATACATGTGATTATATATAAACAGCTTCTCCAAATTCCATGGACACACATAGAAACAAATCTGTATTAGCATTATAACTTGTGCCCTCAGTGAACAAAATTATTCACGTGGAAGTCATCTTGTTCTCGTATTTTCTTCTTCAGAAAGGATTGCATTTTGCAGGTTTAACACTCAACGTGGCCAGGCAATTCTGTCTGACTTCTACTTTGGGCTAAACTCTCCTCCTGTCCAATTATAGGCTTCCAAGCTAAATATGCCATATGGTGGCACCACAGGGCTCTCCCTGGCAGCCTCCTATGGTTTGCTCCAACAGGCTATGGGCACATAATTTCATTCCTTCAATATGGCTATGGGCATGTAACTTCACTCTATCAATCCATTTAAGTATTTTTCCTCTACTTGTGATGTATCTATTCCCTAGATCTACATCTAAATGAGATGATCCTTCACTGTATTTTATGATTTATAAATGTTTATGTTATCCCTGGGGTAGGGGAGAAAGAATTCTTCATCTGAATTACTTGCGTGTCATAGAAGGCAACTAAAGGGGTGGGAGTGGGGGAGCTGGAAACCATTCCCTTCATCAATTTCAATTTCTGAATGATAGAACAAACAAAGGAGCTAAGCATGGAGTGTTTACCCTCCTCTACGGCTCAGGCTGGGGTGTCTAAATGGGAGTGAATGTAATGAAAATGAGAGGAGGAGAGAGATAGGTAATATGTCTGAGGAAAGAAACCTGGATGTTCTGGCTCTGAGTGAAACAAAGCTAAAATGTAAGGGGGAAGAATGGTTTGGAAATGTCTAAGGAGTAGTGTCAGGGGTTGGTGAGAGGACAAGAGCTAAGGAAGGAGTAGCAGGAGTTATGGGAGTGTGTTAAAGAGTGTAAGGGAATGAATCCTAGAATGATGTGGGAAAATGGAAGTGGATGTCAAGGGATGGGTGATTATTAGTTCTTAAACATATGGTCATGAGAAGAAAGATCATGATAGGCAAGTGTTTTGGGAGTAGCTGAGCAAGTGTCAGCAGTTTGGATGTAATCTACCGGGTATTAGTAATAGGTAATTTGAATTGAAGGCAAGTGATGTGGAATTTAAGGATAAAGCTGGGAGGCATGGTATATTCAGTATTATGAGTGGAAATGGTGAACAGCTTGTGGAGTTGTATGCTGAAAAAGGACAGGTGATTTGGAACACTTGGTTTAAATAGAGTGACATACACAAATATACATATGTGAGCAGGAAAGATGGTCAGCAGGCATTACTGGATAATATATTAATTGATAGGCATGTAAAAAGAGAGATTTTAGGATGTAAATGTGCTGAGAGGGGCAACTAAAGAGATGTATGATAACTATGTTGTGGAGGCAAGGGTGATAAAGAGGTCTTAGGAAAAGACAAAACAAAACCCTTGAGGAGAAAGTAGTGAAAGTAAGTGAGCTTGGAAAGGAGACTTGTGTAAGGAAATACCAAAAGAGACTGAGTTTAGAATGGCAAAAGGTGAGAGTAAACGAAGCTAGGGGAGTTGGTGAAGAATGGAAGGTATCTAGGGAAGCAGTGTTGGCATGTGCAAGAGATGAATGTGGCATCAAAAGGTGGGTGGTGGGCAGATTGAAAGGGGTAGTGAGTGGTGGTATGAAGCAGTAACGGTGCTCAAGAATGAGGAAAGGGAGGTGTTTGGGTGGTATTTACAGGGATGGAGTGCAAAAGATAGGGGGATGTAAGAGAAAAAGCAGCAGAAGGTCAAAAGAAAGGTGAAGGGGGTTGAAAAAGAGGGCAATGAGAGTTTAGGGAGAATAAGGAAATGTTTAAGGAAGTTAATAATGTGTGAAAAACAAGAGAACAAATAGGAACATCGGTGAAAGGGGCAAAAGGGTAAGGGGTAATAGGCAATGATAAAGTGAGGAGGAGATGGAATGAGTATTTTGAAGGACTGTTGAATGTGTTTGATGATAAGGTGGCAGATGTAAGGTGCTTAGTGAGGGTGGTATGCAAAGTGAGTCATGAAGAGTGGTTTGGTGAAGAGAGATGAGATGATGAAAGCCTTATGATAGATGAAATGTGGCAAGGTAGATGGAGTGGATGACACTGCAGTTGAATATATTAAGAAAGAGGTTGACTATGTTGATAATTGGTTTATTAGGATTTCAATATATGTATATCCTGTGGCGAAGTACCTGAGGATAGGCAGAATGCATGCATAATGCTAACGGGGATAAAAATGAGTGCTCAAACTACAGAAGTACAAGTCTATTGAGTGTACCTGGTAAGATTTTGGGATGATTGTGATTGAAAGAGTGAAGGCATATACAGACCATCATTCTGGGGAGGAGCAGTATGGTTTTAGAACTGGAAGCAGATGTTTGGATCAGGTGTTTGCAGTGAAGCCTGTGTGTGATAAATACTTGGAGAAACAAATGGATTTGTAAGTGGCACTTATGGATCTGGAGAAAACATATGATAGGATTGATAGAGATGCCTTGTAGAAAGTCTCAAGAATATATGGTGTGGGAGGAAAGCTGCTAGATGTAGTATGAAGTTTTTATCAAGGGTGTAAAGCACGTGCATGAGTAGGAATACAGGAAAATGAATGGTTCCAAGTGAAGGCTGATCTATGACAGGGGTGTGTGATGTCACCATGGATATTCAACTGTTTCTGGATGGGGTAGAAAGGGATGTAAATGTAAAAGTCTTAGAGAGAGGGTCAAGTATGCAGTCTGTGGGGGATAAAAGAAAAAGGGAAGGGAGTGAGTTATAGTATGCTGATAATACAGCACTGGTGGCACATTTAAGTGTCAAACTGCAGAAATTGGGGACAGAGTTTGGAAGGGTGAGTGAAAAATGACAGTAAATATGAATCAAAGCAAGGTTATTAGGTTTACCAGAATTGAGGGACAGGTTAGTTAGCACGTGAGTCTGAATGGAGAATGGAGGGAGTGAAAAGTGTTTTAGATACCTAAGAATAGACATGGCAAAGAATGTAACCATAAAAATAGAAGCAAGTCAAAAGGTGGGTGAGGGGGCAAAGGTCCTGGGAGCGCTGAGGAATGTGTGAAAAGAGAGATCATTATCTGGGAGGGCAACACTGGGTATGTGCAATGGTATAGTAGTCCCAACATTATCATATGGATGCAAGGTATGGAAAATATATAGATAAAACTGTGTGAAGGAGGGTGGGTGAACTGGAAATGAAATGCTTGAAAACAGTATGTAGTGTGAAGTGGTTTGATTGAGTAAGTAATGAAAGGGTAGAAGAGAGGTGTGGTAATAAAAGTGTGGTTGAGAGAACTGAAAAGGGTGAGCTGAAATGGTTTGGACATATAGAGGGAATGAGTAAGGAAAGGTTGAAAAGAGGATATATTTGTAGGAAGGGGAGGAACAAGGAGACTGGGGAGAACCAATTGGAGATGGAAGGATGGAGTGAAGATTTTGAGCAATCAGGGACTGAACATGCAAGTGGCTGAAAGGCATTCACAAGATAGAGCGAACCAGAAAAAGGTGGTATACAAATGTCAATGTGCTATCAATGGAGTGAACAAGGCCATGTGAAGCATCCAGGGTAAACTATGGGAAGGACTGTGGGGTCTGGTTGTGGATAGGGAGCTGCAGTTTTAGTGCATTATATGTGACAGCTAGAGAATGGATCTGAGTAGATGCAGCCTTTCTTCATCTGTTCTAGGTACTACCTTGCTAGTGCAGGAAATAGCAATCAAGTATGAAAGAAAAAGAAACTTTTTATGTAGTAATTTTACAGTGATTTGACTGTAAAAGTAAAAACTTTCTGTGTAGCTTCTACAACAGCAGAGGTGAATAAGGCACCTGTGTTGGTATTCATATGTTTCCCTTGCCTACTTCTACTCAGTTTTCTCCTCAAGAATCACCCACTTATATCTGAAATTCTTCTCCTAAAGGTATGCATAATATTTTACCTCATAAGGATTTTATCTCATAAATGCTATGTACAGGGTGTATAACAAGTAACTATTCTAAAATACTGTTATCTTCTCATTTTTCTACCAGTTTAGATGAAAAAAGCTGTAATCATTTATTGCTTATTGAGATTTTTTGTTTATACATAGATCACATTTCCACACGTTCCTTCATTATCAACAAATTTTCTCAGACATACAGGTATGTTAGCCACTGCTGAAAGCACTATGCATTCATAAGTATTGGTGAGAACATGGTGAATTCTTTCCTAAAGGCTATCAAGATCTTTCCCTTTTTTGCAAGAGACTTCTCCTATAGCCCAGCCTCACTAAAGGAAGTTGCAGGATGTCAAGACAGGCCATTCAGCACACTTTGTCTTCCAGTCCATCTTTCAAGGGATGTGTCGTGCAAGCAAGCCTACACATCACTGGAAAAAACAAGAAACTGCTCTGTCCTGCATAAAATAAAGGACTCTGTACTAATGACATTTCACAAAGAATATATTGCAATTAGCAGTGGCTTACATACCTGTTTCTCTAAAAAAATGTGTTGAAAATGAAATGCAGGGAAAGTGTGCTGTATGTGTGTGTGAATGAAGACCTCAATGAATACTAAATCTTGATGTTTGTTTCATCACAAGTGAGACTAATGAGCATTTCACACCAGAGGGTCTGTTTCCATAGTAGTAGAATTAAAGGGGTTGGTGTGCGCAAAAGACCACCTGTGACACAGGGAAATAGAGTGGAAAAGTACTGGAGGGAGTAAAGGTGGAAGAATGTGTGGAATAGTATACGTGAGGGAGGCATACAAGTACAGGAATAAGAGGACTCTATTGCCGTGGCCACCCTCTTAATGGGAATCCTGAAGGAATGGGCATCAGAGATATAGATACTTATAATACATGCTGTAGCTTGCACTAAGTAAGTGCATGTTCACTTAAAAACACCAAGTATGAAGTAAAATGGTTGCCAAAGAACAATATCAATACTCCCGCATTTTCCTCCTTGAACTTTTAAAAGACTGATGTTGTTGTCATGAGAATCTGCATTGGATGTAAAAGAAATGATATAACCATGAAGAGACATATTTTGTAAAATAATGGTACCAGGATTATTCTTAATTTCTCATTAAAGGATATATTCATAAATCTATTCATAAAACATATGAATGACAATTATCAATATCTAATCATTCACAATATGTAATCACCAGCATTTACTGCTGCTGTTAATGCATTTACTTGCATTTGACAAAATTAATTCCTGCATTATCTTACTCAAATTCCTTAGAAATCAACTGACTTTTGATCTTATATTGCATCATGTCATATCATGGATGATTCCTTTCAAAAATATGTGTCATTATAAACTGAAGTGTTAAAAATTAGTGAAAACTTAACCTAAGGATATACAAAAACTGCAGTATTTGAGAACTATGAAACATAATACAGTTTAATTTTCTTAGATATCTGTTGTATAGTACTGTATCTACAATTCACAGACATCATGCATTCATCATCTTTGTACTTTCCAAGCAGTGAAGAACCATAAATATGATGGATTTCAACAGTGTAAGATAGTAGTACTAAAGAAGGTTAAATATGCTGATGTAAAGCAAATTTGGGTACTCATTTCTGCTGTTATGTGTTCTCTCTGTATCAGCATGGGTTATGAAACATGGAAGGTGATTAGAAGGCATCAGTAATGAAAAGTCCATTCTAATACACCTGTTTTCATGCAATGCTTAACTTAAATATTACGCCACATTTATTACATCTTCTATTCCAGAGGTATAAAACTAAAACTATGTAATGTTGTCCGAGTGTTATTATTTTGATAAGCATCAGTGTATACAAAATCATGCTCTGAGGTGACAAGTACAACAGGTGTGAGGGCTGGCAGGTAGAGGACTAAATCTATCATTCTACTTCATACTTAAGCACACACTGGTGCTACTGGACTGACAAAAAGTTGTTACACTGTGAGGGAGAAATCACTAAAAGTGAAACTTTAACCCTTTCTGTGGATGGCATAGTCTCATCAAGCAGTTTTTTCCAGAAAAGTCTATCATGTTCCTACTTTGTGGAGTGTGGCCTCAAATTTGCATTTGTACTATAACTGGGTCCTAGGGTGGTACTACTACTACAACTACAACAACTATTACTGCCACTACAACTACTACTATTACCACTTCCACTATCATATCTGCTATTACTACTACTACCACCACTACTACTACATATACTATTACTGCTTCTACTACCACTAATAATAATGAAAACAATAAGCACCTAACAGTGACTACAAAAGGTTACTTTTTCACTGATGTAAAAATACTTGTACTTGTATTTGAATGTAAATCTTAGTATCAGTAAGGGTTCTCGGAGAACGCATTTGCATTTGTGAATGCTTAAGAACGAGTACAACTTCATGCACTTAAAAAATAAGTATACAGAATGGTACAGGAGTATGTGAACTACAACCACAAATACAAAATGGTATAAGAATAAGAGTATGAATATGACAAACCTGCCGTGAAAAAGATAAAGAAAATCTACCTTCCTTCCTACGAGTAACTAAATGAAGATCTGTTCCATGAGGCAGGGCTAACATGTAACAGCCATCACACATGCAACTTATCTCCAGGCATAATTACTCTCCATTGCAACATGTGTTTGGCGGCGACCACTTCTAGCTAGCCATCTCTTTTTAAAGATTTCTGTGCTTACTCCTAGTTCTTATTTGGTTTGAAACAACATTTGAGTCACTATCTTTCTTGCTGGAGCCTTGTATTTTTGTTTACTAACATTTTGATATTTTCCAGATTCTTATAGCTTTGTGATGTCTACAAAAAATCTTGTGTGCTTTCTTCCTCATACATTTTCAAAGGCAATGTCATACTTAGATTTTAGTACTTTGCCATCTCTCCTTTGGCCTTGATCACCATCTGCAGACATCTGGTCAAGAAACTGGCAAGGTTCCTGAAATATTCTAGGTCCAAATTTTGGGTTCAATGGGTCTTGATATCCTGAATCAGGCAAGGCATTAATGAGTTGTTGAAGGAAACAGCCACCTGATCTAAAAAATATCATGTGTATCCACATGTTCTTGCTTCCAGGCAAGAATTCCAGCTTTCTCCTCATCAAAGAGGTAAGAGCCAACCATCATGAAGCACACATGGAAGAAATAAACCTCCTAGAGGCAAAATTCCAAAAATAAGGTGGCAGCCTGGAAGAGCAAAGGAAAAACATCATTCCCTCAAGATAGCCTAAAGCACACTGAAAGGGGATGCTGGTGCTTACAACATTAGAAACACTAGTCTCAGCAACCAGATATATGAAGATTTCACCCTGAGAGTGTTGTACACATGTACCCACATAAACCTTAGCCATGTAATGTGTTTTAAAAATACAATGGGGTGGACACTATAATTGCTCTGTATCTTGTTATCCGAGAGTCTTTAATCACAATACTTTGATTTGAATTCCTTAACTTTGTTGTCATGCATAAATCATCACACATACTTCTCTCTTTTCTAGTATATATGAATGAAAATATATTAACCTTTTCAACAGCCCAAAGGTTCCATTCCTCAGTTTTGTTAGTTAAGAATTTGATATTTTCTGCTTGTTTTGTTGGTGGCTACACAACATGGCAATACTCAATATTGCTTCAGCATTTTCACTGTTAGCTTTCTATTCACTGTAGTAAAAGTTTTGATTATCACACCAGTTATATGTCAAATAGTATTATTTTGTCACTTTTAACATGATCTCTAAATTCCAGCTTTATCATTGACATTATTCTCATATCTTTAATGGTTTCTTTACTATCAGTATCTGTTTTTTTTTCTCTTTAAGATGTTTCTGTTATCATTTACTGATAATCATTCCATGACATTTTTTCACTCCTCTACCCATCTGTATATTACTATTACCATTAATGGCAATATTATTAACATTATCATTATTGTATTATCATTGTAATCTTTTTCTATATCTATTATGCTTAATTGCTGTCTCCCGCGTTAGCAAGGTAGCGTAAGGAAACAGATAAAAGAATGGCCCAACCCACCCACATACACACATATACAAACCTATACATTTCAATGTATACATACATATACATACAAAACATATACATATATACACATGTACATATTCGTACTTGCTGCCCTCCTCCATTCTCGTCGCCACACCACCACACATGAAATATATATTTTTTCATATCATTTATTATACTTTGTCACTGTCTTCCGTGTTAGTGAGGTAGCATAAGGAAACACGAAAAAATGGCCCAACCAACCCACATACACATGTATATACAAAGAAGTGCACACACGCACATATATACATTCTCGCCTTCCACACAATCTTCATTGCTCCCAGAACCTTCCGCCCCTCTCCCTCTGTGTGACTCACTTCTGCTTCCATGGTACCATCCGCTGCTAAATCCACTCCTGGATATCTAAAACACTTCACTTCCGCCAGTTTTTCTCCATTCAAACTTACCTCCCAATTGACTTGTCCCTCAACCCTACTGTACCTAATAACCTTGCTCTTA
>JAUUDZ010050890.1:0-10491 GCA_032361705.1 Panulirus versicolor | reverse complement strand
GGGGCTGGAAACCCTCCCCTCTCTCTCTCTCCCCAGAAGAAGGAACAGAGAAGGGGGCGAGGTGAGGATATTCCCCGAGAGGCCCAGTCCTCTGTTTTTAACGCTACCTCGCTAATGCAGGAAATGGCGAATAGTATGAAAGAAAGAAAGAAACATACATGCATACATACAGGCAGTACCTCTCTAATCTGGCACTCTGTGGTCCGGTATGTTTTGAGTCTGCTGTCATTAGTTTGTGGATCTTTCACCAGGGTGGTGCTGTTAGCAGTAACCAAAGAGATTACAGAGGAAAACCTAGAGGAATTGATAAAACATTGATGATGAGCCTTCCCCAGATCCAGAAATGCCACATACAAATACATTTTTTTTTCCTTAATATTTTTCTCACATTCTTTAAAGCAAACATCTGATCCACACATCCTCTCCTTCTGAAACCACACTGCTCTTCTCCAGTTTGATGATCTGTATATACCTTCACCCTCTCAGTCAGTACCCTCCCATACAACTTACCAGGTGTAGTCAGCAAACTTATATCTCTGTAGTTTGAATATACCTTTATCCCCCTTACCAGTATACAGTGGCACTATAAGTGCATTTCACCAGTCCTCAGGCAAATGCAATATCATCCACTCCCCGCTGCCTTGCCATGTTTCATCTTACGTTAAGCAAGGCTTTCACCACCTGCTCTTTCTTCAAACCAATCTCCATGACTCTCTCATTTTGCATAGCACCCTGACCAAAACACCCTACATCTGCCACTCTGTCATCAAACACTTTTAACAGCCCTTCAAAATGCTCACTTTATCTCCCCCTCACTTCATCACTTCCTGTTATCACTTCCTTTTGCACCCTTCATATTGTTCCCATCGTTTCTCAACTTTTGCTGTTTTACACTTAATTCCTGCTGGTTTTTCTTCACACAAGTCTCCTTTCCAAGCTCACTTACTCTTCCCTGATAGTTTCCTCTTTTTCGAAAACTACTACAAATCTTCACCTCTCCTCCAAAAGATAGTGAACAAACCCAAAAGATAGTGAACAAACATCTCCCCATGTCAGCACATACATCCAAAAGTCTCTCTTTTACATTCCTATCAATTTGTATGTAATCTATTAATCCCCATTGACCATCTCGTACCACATAGGTATGCTTGTGTATATCTCTCTTTTTAAACCTGTTATTCCCAATCACCAGTCTTTTTTCAGCACACAACTTCACAAGCTCTTCACCATGTGCACTATTTAAACCCTCAACATTTAAATCACCCACCACTAATACTGTCTCTTACTTCAAAACTGCTGACACTCTAAGCTGCTCTTAAAACACTTGCCTTTCTTGATCTTTCTTCTCTTGGCCAGGTGATTAAGCACCAATAATCCTCCATCTCTCACCATGCACTTTCAGTTTTCCCCACATCGATCCATAATTTACTTCTTTACACTCTTGTCACACACTCCCACAACTGCTTCAGGAGTAGTGCTACTTCTTCCTTAGCTCTTGTTCTCTCGCCAACCCATGACTAATCCAAATACATTTCCAAAGTATTCTTCCCCTTTACCCCTGAGCTTTGTTTCACTCAGAGCCAGAACATCCAAGTTTCTTTCCTTAGACATACTACCTGTCTTTTCTCTCCTCATCTTGGTTACACCCACACACATTCGGACACCCCAGTCTGAGCCTGTGAGTAAGATGAGCACTCCCTGCCTGGCTCCTTCTGTTTTCTCATTTAGAAATTGAAATACAAGAAAAGGAGGGAATAAAGAAATGGGACCTTCTTGGTACACTGCTGGAGGAGGATTTTAGGGGCTGACTCTGGGATATCCAGTGTGGGACTAGTGTTATTTCTATATACCCACTTCTGGATAAAGTTTATAGTCTCGTCCACTCATATGTTTGTGAAGAGGGACTCGACATCAAGGGAGGCAATTGTTTCTTCTACAGTAGTGGTCAAATTAGATCCAAGAAGTCGGTGGCAGACAACAGACTGTAGTGGCTAGGAACAGAGGTGGTCAAAAGTTCACTCAGACTTTTTGCCAGCTTATAGGTAGGTGGAGGAATCTGGCTGATTATAGCACATGGAAGGTTATGAGGTTTGTGATTTTTTTACATTCTGATACACATATCCCAAACCATAATCTCCGGACAGCTTTGCGAACTTAAAGCCTCTCTTCTTCGTTTTTACTGTGTCTATGGCCTAGTTCACTTTTTTCTCGAGGTTCTTGAACAAGTTTCTTGTGATCCTCCAGAACTTCGTTATTATGTTTAGGATGTGTCCATCGTTTCTCCGTACTCCTCAGTCACTCTTCCATCATGAGGAGTACATAGAAAAGATGGGCAACATCTTAAATGATGTAATGAAATACTGTAGGATAAGAAACCCAACCCAGGACTTCAAGAAGAAACTGGACTAGTAGGCCATAGACACAGTAAACAAGAAAAATGGAGGATTGAAGTTTGCAAGGCTGTCTTGGGATTATGGTTTGGGGTACACAAGTAGGAATGTAAAAACTGACATCCCTAATAATTCTCGTAGACCTATAATCAGTCACATTCCCACGCTGACGTATTAGCTGGTAAAGAAGTTGAACAGACTTTTTAATGCCCTTTGTTCCTAGATGCTACAGTCCATTGTCTGCTACTGACTTCTTGGACCTGGATTTTGTACCACTACTGCAGAAGGGACAATTACTTTTCAAGATGTTGAGCTCCTTTCCACAAACATTCCAGTGGACCAGACTGTCAACTTTATCCTAAGTCAGGTTGATAGAAATCACTACACTCCCATGCTGGATATCCCAGAGTTGGCCCCTAAAACTTTTCTCCAGCAGTGTTCCTAGGAGGCCCCATTCGTGTGTCCCCATGGACTGATGTACCTTCAGATAGACAGTGTTGCCGTGGGTTCCCCATTGGGAGTGCTCTTTGCAAACTTCTACATGGATCCTATGGTGATGGTTTAAAGAAATGGAGAAGCCTTTGATTTACTGTCAAAACATTGACACTGTTGAGTTCAAGACATAGAGGACCTACAGGAGTTAAGGAGGAGGTTTATGGAGACATCAGGCCTCAACTTCATGATAGAAAATAGTACCAATTGTGCCCTCCCTTTCCTGGATATATTATTAAAGGAATCAGACAACCCACTTGACTCCACTGTTCACTTCAAAGCTACCAATCGTGGGCACTGTCTTAATAGCAAGACTGAGTGTTCCCAGCAGTAAAAGGACTCCATTATAAAGGCCTATGTGAGGAGAGCTGTATCCCACAGCTCATCATGGACCTCTACCAATCAAGAACTAAGACTGGGTTACTCAGGCCCTAGTTGACTTTAGATATTCAAACAGGGAAATCTGTGCCTCAGAGGTTCACAAGAGCCTGGAGAAATGGTAACAAGGGAACCACACAATTGTTGAAGAACCTCTCACTGCTTAGGAGTCTATAAGCTTCCCTGGTATCTGGAAGTAGCTCAGCCTTTCCTCCTTTCTTTTTGTGCTCTACTCATTCCTTGCTCACCTTTACCTAGCAAAGGTTGGCTGGCGGGAGTGTCTTTACTACTGCTTATCTTGAAGCTCTTTTGATTTTTGTTACCTTTCATCAAAATATCCATCCCTTTTAAAACATTCCCTCCGTATTTGGGGCTAGTGGTACCCACGTTCCTGCTTTGTCATTGTAAATTTCACAGAACCTCTCACCTCATTGCCCAGAATCCTGGCTACTGAACTCCATTTTTCACTCCATATTACCATAAAAATTGTTGGTCTTTCTAGTTTCCACAATTATATGTGTTTGTGTGTATGCATACATACATGTTTGTTATTTTTATATTGGTTTACATTTATTTGTGGTTGTGTATATGCCTATGTGTACCAGTATGTTAGTCAGTCTGTGAATATGTCTGTTTTAGTGTATGCTTTCTCCATTATGTGTTAAGAATATTTAATTTCATTTACTCTACTTCTTTTAGCCGTGTAACAAAGACCAAGGCAGAACTTGAAGTACTGAAGTTTGCAGCCACTGTGTCTGCTGCTGCCCATCGTACTGTTATGCGCCAGATTCGACCTGGCATGAAGGAGTATCAACTTGAGTCTATTTTCCAACACCACAGTTATTATCATGGAGGATGTCGCCATCAAGCATATACCAACATTTGTGGCTCAGGATGTAATGCTTCTGTGCTACATTATGGCCATGCTGGTGCACCTAATGATCGAACTGTGAGTTGTATTACCTAATTTAGCATTTTTGTTATTCTTTAATCTTTTGAATGCATTTTTTGTTGGGGGGAGGGACTCAAGTAGGATATTGTGTGGGAAAGCTTCAAACATTTGATTCTTGAACATTATCACACTTCAGAACAAAATGTTTGTAGTACCACATATAGTTTTATTTCATTGTAGCATGTGATTTTTTTTCTTTGTGTATTCATTTTACATGTACTATTAATGAAAAAGATTAGGAGTGTAAAAGGAGGAAATTGAGAGTAAATGTAGGGCAAAGGGATGAGTTAGTTGTGGTGTGAGTTTGAATGGAGAAAAATTGAAAGTGAAGTGTTTTAGATATCTGGGAGTGGACATAGCAGTGAAAGGAACTATGAAAGTCATAGGGTGGGTAATGGGGCAAAGGTTCTAGGAGCACTGAAGAATGTGTGGAAGTCATTATCTGGGAAGGTAGAAATGGGTATTTTTGACAGTATAGTTGTCCCAATAATATTGTATGGGATGTGTGAAGAAAGGCTGATGCATTGGAAATGGGATGTTTGAGGACAATATGTGGTGTAAGGTGGTTTGATCGAGTAAGTAATAAAAGGATAAGAGAGAATTGTGGTAATGAGAAGAGTGTGATTGAAATAGCTGGAGGATGGATGTTCTTAAATGGTTAGGACATATGGAGAAAATTAATGAGTTGACAAAGGGGATATATGCGTCAAAAGTGGAGGGGAAGAGGAAACCAAATTGGTGATGGAAGGATAAAATGAAAAAGAGGAAGTGGAAGAATGGAATGAAAAAGTGGATGTGGAAGGATGGAATGAAACAGGTTCCGAGTGACCATGGGCTGAATATGTAGGAAGGTGAAAAGCTTGCATGGAATAAAGTGAATTGGAATGATGTTATAAGGGTCAACATGTCAGTGGACTGAACCAGGGCATGTGAAGTGGCTGGGGGAACCATAGGAAGGTCTGTGGAGCCTGGTTTTGGACAAAAGTCTTTTTTGGTGCATTGCACATGCTGTACTGGAGATTGGATGCGAGTGAATATGGCCTTTCTGCGTCTGTTCCTGGTACTATCTCGCTAACATGGGAAATGGCAAATAATAAGAAAGAATTCTATTTTTTTTACCCAATTACTACTCTCACTTTGGCGAGGTAGCATAAAGAACAAATAACAGTGGCCTCATTTGCACACAACCAGAGCTTTCATATATGTTACACTGAAACCAGAGCTTTTCATTCTTAACCAGACCTCACAGGCTATTCAGTGGTGTACCTCCACTGCTTCACGTGCCTGTGTTCAACCTGTTGACAGCACATCGAGTGTACCTTATTGCATTCTCTATTTACTGAGGTAGCATTAGGAATAAACAAACAGTGGTCTGTTTCTCATGCATCCAGTCCTTGGCTGTCATATGTGATTAACTGAGACCAAATCTACTAAGAATATTAGCCAGAGCCTAATCCCACAGACTTGTGTGGTCTAACTTGACTCTTCATGGAATAACTTGATTACTTCAGTGGCCTAGTTCAACCCACTATCATGTCACCCTTTACATAACATATCACTTCAACTCATTCTGTCCATTGCAAGTCTCTTCCTCCTGAATGTCCCTATACCCCAAGGCCTCCTGCACTACATCCTTCCATCTCTTTAGCTACCCTTTCTCCATTGCTCTTGACTCATAATACTCTGTCGGTATCTATTCACTCATTCTCTTCATATGTCTATACCATTTCAGCTTGCCTTGTCAGTCAGACTATGCTAACAACCACACATTTTTGCATATCCTGCCTTGTCTTTTTCATTTAAGGCCCCAGTCACATTCATCCATTACTGTCAGTATTACTATACCTTCAAACATGCCCATCTTTGACCTTTCGGACTCTGATCTTTTCTTCCACACGCTTAATGTACTCAAGGTCCTTAGTCCCTCTCTTCCATCCTGAGACTGTTTATTTGTGGTATTAATTAAAGGTGTGATGGAGTGTTCTGTAATATTATGGAAATAATAAATGTACATACTCCTTACATTAGGAGAAAAGAGATAAAGCTAGAAAGAGAAAAAGGGTCTTGTAATGATTGCAAAATGGGCCTAAGATATTTAGGGGAAGATAAAGATGAAGTTTGTTGATGAAATTGGTCTGTTGATAAAACATAAGTGGAAGGGTTTTGTTTTGGGGGTCGGGAGCAATAAGCATGGGAATACTGAAGATGAAATCACTGTGTAAAGTGAAGAATTATATGAGTAAAGGAATGTTTGTTGATATGAAATCACTGTTGACTACTGTGACTGTTATGGTTGAAGAAGATTCTCTTTCAGCCACCTTAGACTTGTGTAGGTTTGATCAAAATGGTGTAATAATGGTATACACCACCATGTCTGTTTTTTTTACGTTGCCATTTTGAATTTTCAAAGGTAGGGTTTTGATCAGAGGATTTGAAGACCTTTGCTTGTTGATGTTTTTCATAGTAGTAGATTTTTGGAAATGGCCTTAAAAGGTGTCAGAAAAATGCTAAATTTTTTGTGTAGGAGTGGGGCAAGGGAACATTCTTCTGGACCTATCCTTGCACCACTATGTGAAAAATTCTAGGAAATCTAGGTAACACCTTATGTGATGGTTATGATGATCTTAAACTACCTGCTTTGAATTACAGTACTTTGTTCATTTTTAGGTTTAGCAGTTTGAAACCAAGTTGAACTGAAGATCATGTTACTGTATCTATAAATGTCTTTAGAGCTTGTTTAAAAATACTGTATCTATAAATGTCTTTAAAGCTTAATCAAAATTATAAAATTTTTCAGGTAAATGATGGAGACATGTGCCTTTTTGACATGGGATCAGAATACTACTGTTACACTAGTGATATAACATGTTCCTTTCCTGCAAATGGAAAATTTACTGAGGACCAGAAGGCAATCTATAATGCCGTTTTGAGTGCATCACGTGCTGTAATGGCAGCAGTGCGGCCAGGAGTTTCATGGGTAGAAATGCATCGCCTCTCGTATCAAACCATGCTTACCAAGCTTAAGGAAGCTGGTATTGTACAAGGTGATCTGGATGAGATGATGAAGGTTAGAAAATTTTGTTTCAGAGTTTGATGAATTACTGAGCTGTTCTCAAGTTGCAATGGAATAGAAATATAGTTCTCGAAATTTTCCTTTCTTTTTATTTTACTCTTGAAAGCCAGGAAGGGATCAGTCATTAAATCATCTGTAATTCCTGTCAGTGGAAATAGAGGAAGCGTTAAATGTCATTGTCAGTAAACACCTTGGCATCTTTCCACTAACTTTATAACCCAAGAGCAGCACATGACCCGAGGAAATATCTAAAGAGTGCCCTTTCCATGTAAACACCAGAGGAAAATCCCTTTAAGCTAAGAGATGTGCATTGCTAAGTTTGATGTATAAAGAGGAAGTGATTTAGTATATTCCTTTAAGATTCATTGCATTATTCATTATATAGGTAGTTTTAGTTTCGTAGATTTTGAAATGTTATGTCCCTTTTTCTGAATGTACTGATGAATTTAGATATGCTTTGTACATCCTAGGATTTCCCCACACCATATTACTAATGTACTGAAGTACACTTTACCATGTTGAAACTGAAACAAGTGTCATGACAAATATGTTTCTGAAAGAAAATACAAAAAAAAATATTTTACATGTCTATATGGAGAAGTTCTTTGTAAATATTAAAATAGTTAATAGACCTCTTGAAAAGTATTGGATACACTGGAGCACTTGCTGATGAAATGTAAGCCTTTCTTTGTAAAAGATTCTTCTTTCTCTTTTTTTGAATTTTGTCCCTTTACATTTATGTGGTAGCTCAAGTACACATATAATCTTAACACTTCAGCAGTGGATGCCTATTCTAAAAGAAGTAACGGAGCAAGAAGCCAAATGAGGAATTTTCCCTCTAAGGCTCTGTCATCTATTCTTAACGCTACCTTGTTCATGCGGAAAACGGCGTTAAAAAATATCCACGTTTTCCATCCCCCATTATGAAATGAAAGAAAACATATAAAAGTAAAGGATATGTGAAAGAGTAAGCTAATACCCCTTGTATCATCATGATAAAACAATTTAATGCACAGATCCCTCAGGGTAGTGGTCAAGTAATGTAAGAGAGTTTTGGTTGGAGCAACTGTTATATTTAAGGTAGAATGAAGGTGCTACTGGACTTTGCCTGTTTGAGATTGCACTGCAAGTGAAAAGCCACATAGCAAGACTGTATCATTAAGAATACAGTCTTTTCATTGAACTCACTCTCATTGATATCATTTAGAGTTGTCTTTTCAAAGAACTCTCACCAGAAGAGTCCACATTTTCCTCTTGATGGAAGTAGCACAAGTCTTAGGCTGCAGGAGCCTGTAAAAAGAGGTCCTGGGTAATAGCAGGACTCTTTTCTAGAAATTGATCCTTGGATAATTATGAATAGATTATATAATATAAATTTATAAGAAGGTATCTTCTGTTACAATTCATATGTGAAAATTAATGTGAAATAATTTTTTTGTGTGTGTGATGTTATTAGCAGGCTGGTCATTGATCACTTTACCCAAAAAAATGTTTATATCTTCACTGAGAATGAATTACACTTTTGTTAGTAAACCTAAGGAATTCTGCTTTCCTTACAGGTAAATCTTGGGGCAGTATTTCAACCTCATGGTTTGGGTCATCTCCTCGGTTTGGATGTGCATGATGTTGGGGGTTATCTTGAAAACAACCCACCCCGACCTCAGATAGCAGGTTTCCGGTCCCTTCGGACAGCCAGGGTGCTAGAAGAAAATATGGTTCTCACAATTGAACCAGGATGCTACTTCATTGATCATGTAAGTTGTTTAATGTGTATTAGCTGTATTACATAACCACATGCAGCAATTTTCCTATATAAGCCTAGGTGTCATGTGGAATGATTATGTAGCAAAAAGGTGTGGCATTTTTAATGAAGGATGAGTGGTTTGAAATGTTTGATAGTAACATGAAGCCTTAATTAAGTCATGGCCATACATTTTTATGCTTCTTACACTATTCTGATAGGGAAAGAAGTTTCTCTTACCTTAGAATGTATACTGTCTTTAAGTTGCCATCATACTCACAAGGTTTTTGTACACTAATATGATTTATGGTATCTTTTAGCTTTTAGATGGAGCACTAGCCAACCCAGAACAAGCCCGTTTTCTGGTTCCAGAAGCTATAGCCCGTTTCCGTGGCTTTGGTGGGGTCAGGATTGAAGATGATATTGTTGTCACTGCTGATGGCATGGAAGACCTGGCACAGGGTACCATTCCACGAACGTAAGTGTTTGTTAATATTCTCATTTCAAAGTGCAGAGCATTTAAGAAAAAAAAAAAAAAGCTTATGAGATAGGAAATAAGACTTCCTATGTTTGCATAGAAGTAAAAAGTTTGAGATTGGAAATAAGACTTCCTCTAGCTGTCTACTTAAGTCGTACTAGTTTCTTCTGTCCTTTATGTACTTTTTTTTTTTACTTTACATTCCTTTATAGCATCAGATTCACAGCTTAGACAAGAAAATAATAACACTCTAATGCCTTGTCTACCCTTTACTCCCTTAACTCATCAATTTGGTTTACTTTCCAATTCAGTGAATCTCAAGAAGTTGTTTAGAAAATGTGTTTAACCATACAGTTGAAAGGTATTGATTTGTTTGCCATTACCTGCATTAGGAAGGTAGTACAAGGAACAGATGAAGAAATTGCCTCATTTGCTCACACAAAAAAAAAATCATCATAAGTATATTTAAGCTATTATTTATAGATATTTCAGCATAGTACATTAAAAAGTACAGGAGTAGGCAGCCTGCATGTTTATATATTTTATTATACTTTGTCACTGTCTCCTGCGTTAGCGAAGTAGTGCAAGGAAACAGACAAAAGAATGGCCCAACCCTTCCACATACTCATATATATACAAAAACGCTAACATACGCACATATACATACCTCTACATTTCAACGTAAACATCCATATATACACATACGTATTCATACATGCTGCCTTCATCCATTTCCATTGCCACCCCATTACACATGAAATGGCACCCCACCCCTCCCCCCCCGCACAAGTGCAAGGTAGAGCTAGGAAAAGACAAAAAAAGGCCACATTCGTTCACACTCAGTCTCTAGCTGTCTTGTGTAATGCATCGAAACCACAGTTCCCTTTCCACATCCAGGCCCCACAAAACGTTCCATGGTTTACCCCAGACGCTTCACATGCCCTGGTTCAATCCATTGACAGCACGTCGACCCCGGTATACCACATC
>JAUUDZ010050889.1:0-11756 GCA_032361705.1 Panulirus versicolor | reverse complement strand
GTAAATGTTTAAGAAGTAAGGGTAATTATAATGAATTTGTATTGTTTATCCATTAAATTGAATCCTTGTTTAAAAACTTGTATTTCTTATTCTTCAGTTTTTTCTGTATGTCATAAGGGTAAATTTCTATTGTAAAAGTCACAGAAGCATAAAATTTCTTTGCACACCTTTGGTGAGGGATTATGAGGGAAGTGGCAGAGGCCAAGTGAAATTTGTGTGTGACAGTGATACAGTGGAGTACAGGTTGCAGCTGTGTAGTTTTCAAGATGAGAAATGGTGCATTAGGTGATTTTAAGAGAGTAATGAGAAAGTTAATTATGAATGTACATTGTTAGCATAGTAGACTCGTACATTTGAGACTACATTTAAACATTTTTTTGCTAGCTTAAAGAGAAAGTATGAGATAAATGTTATATGAAAGTAAAATCCAGGAGGTATGATGTTTTATGTGTTAAGAAAATATATGCAACTTGTGTTGAAACTTAAAATCTTATTTTTTTACATGAAGGCATGAAAATTTTTTTAAGGTGAGACCAGAGGTTTTGTAGATATATAAACATATTGACTAAATAATTCTTTTTATCACATATTTTCTGAAACTTATTATTAAATAATATTGGATTGGATATATTGCTTTTGCTGTAGTAAATTTTGTTTGCTTAGTGAACAGAAAAAATTATGGATGACGGGTCAGGACAGTCGGATTAAAGCTCCTCATGGTACATAATCTTTTCTTCCTCAAAGCTTTTGATAACCTCTTGTAGTTCTCACACAAACATTTTGCAGTCCTTTGGTGATCATTAAATTTTTGCTTTTTTCATTTTGAGAAATGTGTACTGAAAAATGTTAGTAATAATACAGTAACCAAAGGTCCTCTGCTTTGCCATGCATACAGATGCTGATTAACCCATAAGTGCACCCTGTGCTAACCTTGCCTTTTGGCAGAATGGCAGGGAGCGATAGGAGATTTAAGAAGTTGGTATGAACATTAGGTATGGGCCTCAGGAAACTGCGCTAGAGTTGCCCTCTGCTGATGGCCTGTTAAGAAGGGTTAGGCACTAAAGGTTGAGAAGCAGTACAGTTCACCAGTTATGGAAACTTTTGACATGGCTATCCCCTTGAGGGAGTTAGGCATCAGAAATATAGAGATATATGGAAGTATAGTTGGTTGCTTTGTCCTCTATTAAGACGTGCTTTCCCACCACGAGTTAAATTCTCCATTCATTGTAGGTTGGGTATAGATGGCCACCCAAAGTGAAAGTCATTGGAGCTGCCTAGAGGCCTCAGTAACCCACTAGTGACCACAGTGTGCAGTTGTGCTTATCTTGGGACTCATCATCTCTGGCATCCACTGCTGCTTGTACCAGCCACTAATGTGACCCTACTGTCATTGCATAGGAAAGGCCGAGATTGTAATTTGCTTTTCCTAGACTACAAATACTTTTAATTGGTAAGAAAAAAACAGTGGCTTTTATAGTTTCTGTTTCTGATCACTTTAATATAAATGTTATGAAATTTATGTGTACACAGGATTAGCCAGTCCAGTATTATCGATAAGGTGTTTTTCCAAGAGTTGGTTGTCTAATTTTTACAAAAACTGCACCTATGGATAGAATGAGATTGAGTGAGGAAAAGTTGACAAAGAGGATATATGTGTCAGAGGGAGACCAAATTGGAGGTGGAAGGATGATGTGAAAAAGATTTTGAATGATCTGGGCTTGAACGTACAAGAGAGAGAGAGGCTGAGAGGTGTGCAAGGAATAGAGTGAATTGGAATGAAGTGGTATACCGGGGTCGATGTGCTGTCAGCGGACTAAACCAGGGCATGTGAAACGTGGGGTAAACCATGAAAGGTCTGTAAGGTTTGGATGTGGATAGGAAGCTTTGGTTTTGGGACATTACCCATGACAGCTAGAGAACAAGTGTGAGCAGATGTAGGCTTTCTTCATCATCTTCCTAGTGCTACCTCGCTGATGCAGGGGTGTTGGGGAAGAGAAAAGAATACGTGTTATCTTTTTCTTTTCTTTCATTCATTGGTGCTATTTTCTGTGGGGCAGGGTGGCATTGGGAGTGGATGCAGATAAGCAATTATGAATATGTACATGTGTATATACAGTATGTATATATGTGTATATGCACATGTATGTGTGTGTATATATATATATATATATATATATATATATGGGGATGTCTTTCTTTGTGTTTCCTGGCCCTAACTACCTCATTAACACAGGAAACGGTGTTCAAGTACGAAAAAATATTTTCAGTTGCTTTTGAGAGCTGATTGATCATTTCTTTTTCATCCTTTGTGATGGAATTTCTAGACTCATGCCCATTGTTTAAGGGATAAACATCCAACTGAGTCAGCATACCATTAGTAGCTTATAATGGTCCCTTACACCTACCATTATAGGTGTATACCCTTTAACTTGCAAATTGTGCATTCATGATCCCATGGTAATACAGATAATGTTGAATGACATAGGTGATTAGGAGAAACAATTATAAGTACAAGTTTGTGAGGAAAATTGAAGGAGAATAACATGAAAGTTTTAAGATATATGTAATGGAAATTTTAATGGGATTACATGAGGAGCAGAGAGACAGCACAGGAAGCCTTGGCCTTTGCTCACTTGAAAGAAATATTTAAAGACTGTGGCTGGGTTGATGGAGGACTTTCGAAGAAAAATGCTCTAACTATCTTTCCCACACAATCTTCTTCACATCCATACATTAAGTGGATGCAAAGTGTGGCCTCTAAATGTGCATATACAGAAGACAGTGAATGTGCTTGAAATGGAATGTTTGATGACAGTACGTGATGTAATTAAGAAATGATGAGAGGTGTGTTAATAAGAAGAGTGTCCTTGAGAGAGCAGAAGAGGGTGTGCTGCAATGTTTTGGACATAAGGAGAAAATGAGTGAGAAGTTGACTAAGAGGATATATTTGTCAGAAGTGGACAGGACAAAGAGAACGAAACTGACTTGGAGATGGAAGAATGGAGTGAAAAGGGCTGCGAGTGCCTGGAGTCTGAACATGAAGCAGGATATAAGGCATGCATGGGATTGAGTGAAGTGGATCAATGTGGTATATGGGCGTGATGTACTGTCACTTCATTGAACCAGGGCATGTGAAGTAGTCAGGGTAAATCACAGAAAGGTTTTTAAGGTTTTGTTGTAGATAAAAGGCTGTGGTTTTAGTGCATGTGAAGTTTTCAGCCACCTAGAGACCTGGATGTGAGCAAATGGGGACATTTCTTCGTCTGTTCCTGGCTCTACTGCGCTAATATGGAAAACGGCACACAACTCTAAATGGTGTGCTTATACAGTCGTGAAAAATACTATATACTATATGGTCACTCCACCTGGGTTGCCACATATCACCACAGTCCACCAGTATATGTCAAGAAATATTTATTCCCAGTTAGTCTTACATATAACAAAAGTATCATGAAATGAAATTCTGAGGGGCTATGTTTTATTTTTTTTTCTTACACCTTACTTTTTGCTTCTTAGCAAGGTGGTAAAAGGTCTCCTCACCAAAGAGGAAAGGTAGGCTGATAGAAAAGAGAGAGAGAGAGTATTTGATTGAGATGAAAGGATGAGAGATCAGAGGAATATCAAATGGTTACTGAGAAGGGAAGTGTGTGTGACTGTCATAAGTACTGTATGGTATAAACACACATGATATTTAGAGGCATTCCCCCTACGGCTGTATATATTTCACAGAAAAGCAAAATATATAAATCTATGTAAATAACTAAACTTTTAAGATATTTTCATGCTAAAAGTGCCAAGCAACCATTAGGTTCTGGTGCTAGATAAATTCTACACAATCTTTTCATGAGACAAGGCATTTTGGGTTATATATACATATGAATAAATGTATATCTTTTCTTTAATTCCTTAAAATTCTCATTTCAGAGAATAACATACAAAAAGTATACTTCAAATAAATAAGTATTAAAAATGGAAAGATATAAATTGTAAATGTAAGATTTACTGATTTTTCACTATTTAAAAATTCTAAGGGATTCTATCTTACAAAAATAAAATGAACCCTTAGAATATGAACACATTTTTCTTAAGGTATTGTTGGTTTTAATAATGGTATTGGCTTCTTTTATTTTGGCCATTCAGGGTATTTCATGTAGGATAGTGAATACTTAACAGCCAGCAATCAATACCTTAATGCTACTGGAAAGCTATGCATAATTCCCTTTGCATGAAAGGTTATCTGGCTTGAATAAATACTGTTTCTTGTGGAAAAAGTCCTGCGTCCTTTAAAGTTAATCCTATGTCCATATGCGAGATTTCTCGGCGAGGGAAATTGGTGATCAATTCATACTGCTCACTGCTGTACCCTTTACTGCCAACATATTTCACCAGAGCCTGCAAAAAGAAAAGTTCCTCACATCAAAATAATTTTAAGATAAAATTAACCCAACACTAAAGCTGCTGTACTCACAATACACAAATAAAGCATTTTTCTTTACAATATATATAAAGGGGAAATATGTAAAATTTTGATTACAGAGGTTTGGAGAAAATGCTGCAAAGGGCCTAGTTTAAAGTTTACACTATATTACTAAATACTTCTAGAAAGGTGAACCAAGTAGCATTTTCTCAAACAAAATTTTGGGTCATTCCCTTCGCCATCCACATGAAGGGGAATATTGACTGCAAGTCCAAGCATATTTGCCTATCTATCTATATCTCTGACGACTGTTCTCTCCAGGAACTCCCATCAAGGAGTGTCCACAACAAAAGAACCTCAGCCTATCCCTGTCTTCATATGCCTCACTCACATACACCATTCCATGCATTCTTCTACCCTCTCATAACAACCCCTTTAATTCTAGTATCATACAGTCTCCTTGTAAACTCCCAGTCTTGCATTCTTTCCACATGCCCAAACCACCCCAAAGTATTACATTTCACTTATTCTACTACTCCATAATTCATTCCCTGCCACACCGCATCTCTGACACCCCTTCATTTCTTTATTCATTCCATCTAGACACACCACATGCTCTTCTCAAATAGCTCATTTCCACAGCTCTGTGACCTCCATGACTCATTCCATGTCCATGTTCTGGCTGCATAGGTTAGGGTTGGGATGGCTATGCTGTCCCTTAATCCTCTCTTTTTCACCAACATACACCTTTCCACCCCTTTTCACATTTTGCTTTCATTCCTTGTCACTCCATCCATGAATGTATTAAAAAGCCACAGCGACATCACACAGCCCTGCCTCACACCTAAATGTATCCTAAAACTCTTGCTCAACTCTCCATCCACTTTAACACTTGCATTTGCTGCTCTATAAAATACGCTTTCTCCAGGTCCATAAAAGCTGTCATACTTTTTCTCCAGGTCCATAAAAGGTGCATACAACTTCTTACCTTTTGTGAAATACTTTTCTACAGCCATCATTACTACAAAAATCTGATCCATGCACCCCCTACCTTTCCTAAAACCCCTTTGCACTTCATTATTCTAACATTCTTGCATACATTTTTTGTGGCATACCTAACAAACTTATTCCCTCATAAGTGCTAAACACATCCATAGCACCTTTTCCTTTGAATGAAGGAACAGTAATAGCTCTCACTCAATCCTCATGCACAACTTTCTGTTTCAATGCTAAATTATACATCAGATGAATCCACTCTATCACACTTTCTCTTCCATACTTCAGCATTTCAGCTGTAATCCCATCCACTCCAGATGCCTTTCTTACTTTCAGCCTCATTCTGGCCCTTCTTACCTTCCTTTTTTTCTGTAGGCCCTCGCACTTGTATCCTCTTCCATCCATCCTACATACCTAAGCATGTAACAACTGCTGCCTTCCCTTCTCCCACATTCATCAGTTCTTCAAAATACTCTTTCCATCTTCCTTTCACTTCCTCCTTTTGATTCAGCAACTTCTCTTCTTTACTTCTCGCATTAAAATTTCTATTCTTACATTCACCTCTTCCCTTTTTCACCTCCCTCCAGTATAGTTTATTATCATCCCGAAACTTTTCACTTAACTTTCTTTCACACCACACCTCCACTTTTCCCAGATCATCCCCACAAGAGCTGCAATATTTTACCTGAAATTGTATTTTACATCTCCAATTCAGAAACATGCTCAAAAGTTCTTGTTCAACCTATACTGCATGACATTTACCCTTGGTAACAGTGTCTCCATGGTTTCCTTAGACTTCTACGAAGTAACCCAAGGAAAGTTTTTTTTTTATTCAGTAAGGCCCTGACTTCTAAGAGATCCATTCCTGAGAAACCTTTCAGATGTTGACAATTCATAAACTGAGGCACATTTTCCCATAGACTTCCATATAAAAGCTATGTTCTTATGCTACAAAAAATCCTGAAAATGTCTTAGCCCAGACTGTTGATATCCTGTTTATGGAATGTTCTGCCTCCAGGAGCAACCCACAAGTATCCTACATTTGGTATCTTATTTTTAAAAAGTCTTCACATAGCTGCTGTGGTGTTACTTATTCAGAATTTACCTACTGGCATCTCAGAAGGTATTTCCATGTATTAGTCCACATATTTTCAAGTGGCCAGTAACCATCACAATGCTGAAGCCTATAGTATAACAATTTTGCCTTCAGCCAGCCATTTAAGAAAACCCAAATTATTACATGGACTTATTAGATATACTTGACAGACATTTTAGAGGAAATTGCTGTAGACATAATTTTTAAGATGTGCAATAACAAAGGCAGAGGGAAGTGAGAATGCTATTGCCTACAGTGAGGGTGAAAATGATCCTAATCCTAGTGTGAGGAGGGGAGGTTCTCTGTCACATTGGTCGTTTGCCTCATGGACATGGACAGATGTTGCCATCTTCACTGTAACACATTTTGATATAAGTAATTCAGGTATAACAGGTGCTTGTTTTGTCACACAGAATTCTGAAAAGCAGGACTATTTCTTACGAAGCAAATCACAATTATGATTTCAAGAAGGAAAAACAGCAACATCTCCAATCATCCCCAGTGCATGTCATGTTTGTGCCAACACCACTTAAGGGCAGATAAAACACTGCATATGTACTGAATGTGAAGTGTCTTTGTGCATGCACCCATGTTTCAAGGGGTACTCTACTGAAAGCAATTACTGAAAACAGAAAAGAGTATAGTGTATAAATACCTACATACTGCATATGTATGACAGCTAGAGAATGGATGTGTTAAAGAGGTATTTTCTTTGTCTTTTCCCGGCATTACTTTGTGGGAAGACGAACAAGTATGAAAGATGAGGTACTTTCCCCATTCATTTAAGTTTCAGAAATGAAATAAAATACAGGACAATCTGTGAACTACATTGTAGAAATGGTAAAGCATGAGACTAGAAATATTACCATCCCAGAATCACAAGCTATTTCTCTGATGAAAGGAAGAGGACAAAAACCAGTGCCCTCTGATAATCCTGAACATCCTTGACCTCATGGTAGTGGAGGACCAAATGCTTCTTCTGATGCCTTCTCAAGGGAGCACTGTTCTCAAGCTCTCCTGAAGGTGCATCATTCAAATGCTTCCTCTGAAGAGAACCCTTCAGGTGCTTCTTCCTAGGGGCCATTTTGAGAATTCTTTGTCATGTGAGGATTGCTCATACAACACTGACCTATTATCACTTAATGAGAGAGATTTGCTCGATATGTGACACCCAAAATGACAACAATAACATGGGATATGTAGCAGCATAATGACAAAAATATACGAGCCTCAAAGTCAAATATGAAATACATAATAACAATGAAGGAATAAAGGAACATTGGTGAGATTAGACAATAACATGAATGTAAATGGACTGATAAAATATTTAAAGGATGCAAAAATATAACTTTCATAACTACTTGTAAAGTAGTACTAGTAGTCAGTAGGAACCTTTGCAAACAATGCATCAAAGTAGTCCTCTGCCAGTGGCCTGTTATAGCTGAGGCACTAAAGGCACTGGAGTTCACTGTTATGGAGACTCTATTGCCATGGCCACCCTCTTGAGGGAGTTCCATGTGTGAAGAGGCATCAGAGATTTAGATAGATAGATTTTTAAGTTTGTAGATATCACCTAAAAGAAGTCAAATTTCTATGCATACAGCTTTACATTTAGATATTTTTTCTATTTTAAAAAGCGATGAATAATGATTGAGTTCTAGTGCTTTACAAATTCCCCCAAATCAAATCAAGTCTAAATAACCTAGATCCTTAGCAGGAAGGCAAAGTGAACCTGTCTGAAACTACACAAAGACCCTGAGCCAAGTAAACTTCTGATCTGGAACAGTCAGATATTCCTTCCATCTGAGTGCTCTGGAAAACAAGATTAAGAAGTTTAGGCTGACACATACTTCTTTTGAATCTGTTATGATCAGAAAATTTTCAAGCTGTTCCAGTACTACTGCTCTAATGATGTTGGTCCAACAAAGAGTGCTAGGACTGACCTGGTAAAAATCTCTGGCAATATGGTTTGCCTGAAAGGCATCAACCTGAACTGTACGTACCTGATCCACCCCATGGAAATCGGGGGCACGGTTCATAATGATATATGGACAGATCAACAAAACACCAAAAATCCATAAAAGAAATTAAGATGTTATAAAAGATGTGAAAAAATAAGGCAGTGGGAAATGAATAAATGGAAAAAGCAAAGTGAAGAAACTGTGGAAGTAAAAGATATAAAAAGCCTCATGAAACCTTAAATAATTACAAATAAATAAGTGATAAAATCTTAAAAGAATTATTTGGCATAATCCAATACTCCACACAAGTACATGTTAGTAGAATACTGATGAACAGCAAAGTACAAAAGGGATTATATGTATGACGATATAATGGATAAATGGGAGAGTATTCAATCTCTTGTCCCGGGATAGGAAAGAAAGAATACTACCCACATTTCTCCTAAGTGTAGTATGAAGTGACTGAGAGGGGCAGTTTCAGGGGGCTGCAAATCCTTCCCTCCTGTATTACTTTCCAAAAGAAGGAATAAAGGAAGGAGCTCAGCATCATTTTTTTCCCCCTGTAAAGCTCCTTCATCTGTTCCTGATGCTACCTTGCTTATATGGGAAATAAAGATAATATAGAAAATTAAATTCATGTATGTGGTATAATGAAATTAAAGTGTTGTTGTAATGCAACAGATGAAAGTGTTGTTTCAACACAATTGTGGCCACAATAACAAACCATTAATGGGAAAGCTCCCCAATGTACAAATGCTCCTTAGGGCAACCAAGAATAAAATGACCTCTTGACTCCAATTGTAACACCTTTAAGTACTGTGAGTTTACTTCATAACTAATTTATAATATATCACAGGCATGTTTGCCATTTTCAGCATTCACAGTACTGGTGCAATACACAACAAAATAGTTCAAGATGGCAGTCTAACTTACTTCATTGTCACTGCTATATTTCCAAGAATTTTAGTAATAACAAACCATTAGTTTAGAGGATGATGGCATAGACACAATGTCTCTGGAACCATCTGGCAGCCTCAGCATTAATTTTGATTCAGGATCAGTTGGTGGGCCTAAATGTAATTTCCACTCCTCTTCACTGTTAGAGCATTTATTGTCTGATGACTCTTCTTCATTACATATACTATCCCTGCCATTCTTTTCATCCTCAACTGCACTATTAAATTTCCTGCATAAAACACTTTCACCATTGAATGTTCTCTTAATGGTTTCCTTTTTTGGTCTTTCCTTTACAAAGGAATAATCTGTATCATCAGTTTCTGAGTCAAATGTCTCCAGTGCATCTGAATCTTCTTTGTCTTCATCATCATCCTCAACAGTGGCTGAGGGAGGACTGGGGTCATCACGCATCACCTCGGCAAGTGATGCTTTAATGGCAGCTTCTATTTGGGATGCTTCATCAGCCTCCAAGATGCTCTCACTCATATCCTGCAAAATCACATAAAAATAGAATACAGAGAATAAAAACTAGCATATCAAATTTATTTCACAAATGGTGGGTATCTTTATTCAATCTGCCTCTTAACTTTGTTCTGAAAAAGTATAATGAAGCATATGCATCATGTGTAACCAAAAATGATGCAAAATTTCAGAATCAATGTGGAGGTAAAGTGAACAAGCAGTTATACAGACATTAAAAAAGTCCAAAAATAAGTATAAACAGCAAAAAGAGCCGACAAAAGAGCAAGAAGTGAGCACACAATTTGAAAAAAAAAGTTTATAATGAGACTGCATGATGAATAGAAATTTGAAGAGGTAAGAAATCTAAATGGTACATTATAAAACTCATATGAAGAGTATTGGATAGAAATAATATTTTGACGGCCTCACACAAGTAGAGATAAAGTTTTAATCAATGAGACAAACCATATCTAGATTATGCTTTCCACCTCGGTGGTATTACCCACGAATGGAACAGTAATGGGATCGGTTATGCAAAGCTCTATTATCATTTGGAGGGAAGGAATGTAAGGAGTATTTAGAGATAAAGAGTGTGAGAGACTTAAGGAAAAATGGTTTACAAAAGAAACACACACAAAAAAAAAAATTCCATGACAGAACTGAAAGCAGCATGACATCTGGGTGGAAGGTACAACAGTTGAAAAATAGGGCAAATGATGCTTAGGGTGAGAGAGGATTTTGGAAGCAGATAAACAGAATGAGAAAAACAAGAGAACAAGGGGGAACATCAGGGAAGGAGGCAAATGGAGAGGTGATAAGAGGAAAAGATAAGTTGAAGACCTGGAATGAGTCCTTTGCAGGACCAATGAATTTGTTTGATAATTAGATGGCTGATGTGAGGTGTCTGGGTTGTGGAGGTATGCAAAGTGAGAGTCGGGGCTAGTGGTTTGGCGAAAGCCTTGTGCAAGATGAAATATGGCAGGGCAGCTGGGAGTGGATGGTCCTGCAGCTGAATTTCTTAAGAAGTGAAGTGAGTGTGTTGTTGATTGGTTAGTTAGGATTTTCCATGTGTTGTATAATTACATGAAATAATCATGGAAAATATCTCATAAAGCTTCCCGAAGCTGAAAGATACCTATCAAATATGAACAGAATAATCACAGAATCTTCTAAAACAGTAACTATTAATTACTTATTTACAGGCCTTAATGTCCCCCCAACATATATTTCAACTCCAGATTTGAATTCAGCATGAAAAATAGTTTTTAAACTGAGATATTCAAGCAAATCTATTACTCTCACAAAAATTAATTTGCAAGCAACTGTCTAGGGAATTTTTTGGCCAAAAAACCATTTTGTTTTAAAATTGAAATATGACATAATAAAACACTTAAACAGTTGAAATAAAATAATCATGGAAAATATCTCACAATGCTTCCCCAAGCCGAGATACCCAATGAACATGAACTGAATATTCAGAGAACCTCTTAAAAGAATAGCCATTTACTACTTATAACAGGCTTTAATGTCCCCAACGTATATTTCAATCCAATTCAAATTCAGCATGAAAAGTAATGCTTATACTGAGGTTTTCAAGCAAATCTATTACCCCTCAAAAATACCAAAAATTACAAGTAATAGCTCAGGGAATTTTCAAGCCCAATTTTTTTTTGTTTTGTTTCAAAATTGATATGACATAATGAAACAAATCTATACTTGAAGTAATCATGGGAAACATCTCAAAAGACTTCCCAAGCAATACATGCAAACTGCAAAACCACAGAATATGCTAAGAGAGAAACCTTTAATTACTTATTTACAGGCCTTAATGTCCCACAACATATATTTCAACTTCATATTTGAATTT
>JAUUDZ010050878.1:0-10491 GCA_032361705.1 Panulirus versicolor | reverse complement strand
TGCCCCTCTCTCCAAAACTCTTGCATTCACCTCCCTAACAACCCCATCCATAAACAAATTAAACAACCATGGAGACACCATACACCTGTGCCACAAACCAACATTCACTGGGAACCAGTCACTTTCCTCTCTTCCTACTTATACACATGCCTTACATACTTGATAAAAACTTTTCACTGCTTCTTACAACTTACCTCCCTAACCATATACTCTTAATACACTCCTTCTGTTTCCCCTTCTAGAAAGTTAAAATACCAGGAGGGGAGGGTTTCTAGCCCCCTGGTCTTGTCCCCTTTAGTCGCCTTCTACGACGTGCGGGGAATCCGTGGGAAGTATTCTTTCTCCCCTATCCCCAGGGATATATACATGTGTGTATATGTATATGTCTGTGTATGTATATGTTTGTGTATGTGCGTGTATGGGTGTTTATGTATATATATATATATGTAGATGAGTGGATGGACCATTCTTCCTCTGTTTCCTGGCACTACCTTTCTGCCACAGGAAACAGCAATTAAGTATAAGGGAGAAAGAATACTTCCAACATATTCCCTGCATGCCATAGAATGTGATTAAAATGAGAGGGAGCTTGAGGTTGGAAATCCTCCCCCTCCTGTTTTTTTATTTTTCCTAAAGAAGGAACAGAGAAGGGGGCCGAGTGAGGATATTCCCTCTAAGGCTCAGTCTTTTGTTTTTAACACTAGCTTTCTAACGTGGGAAATGGCAAATATGTATGAAAAGAAAAAAATCTTAAATAGCAGAATAGTAAAAGTTATGAAACCACTTTCTCATGCAATGAAAAAGCATCATAAAAATAAAGAAAGAACAAATGTTACATGCCTAAGCTCAACCAGGGAGAAATAAAAAATGCTGTGTAAGTGTACTTAGAAGATAACATTAAGTTCTAAAAGTAGCCTGGTATTGCTAATTCCCCACTGATGGTGTTGTCATGTCCTTGTTTATGTAGTATGTCAATGCACATGTCTTTTTTATTTGAGGATAAAGTCCACCCAACTACATGATCTTGTAAAGAATGGAAATCTCATCCTAATTCTCTGTCTGTTCAAACTGCCTGAGATGTCATAGGAGGTTTTTATCTTTATTTGCTTCTTGGACATAAAAGGGAGTTTTCATAAAACTGGCCTGATTGCAGACAATAAGATGTCCTTGCCTAACATTTTTGCAGTGTAGTGCTATTATAGCCAAGTTGGGGCTGTCCTAGATTTATTGTTGATATGGGTGTGAAATTTTCAGCTTCATCTAGGACCACCCAAATAGAGAAAACACCCAAATGTTGAAACCTCTCAAAATACAAGTTTTGGAAGTTTAGAAATTGCCTCATATTGGTAAGAGGAATTGTCAAGGAGAAAAACTGCAGGCCTGAAAAAGGTTGTCTAGGAGGGGTACTTCTGCCTCTGTCAGAGGCAAACTTAGATGCTAAATGGTCTTCATTCTTAGAGAAGATCGTTGAATGCCTCTGGAATTGTTCTATAAGAATGGGAAAACTGCTCCAACTTATTAACTTTCCTGTATTTATAACAAAGAGATAAGGAATATCAGTAGTTTTTTGCTGATGGCTTTAGAAGGTCTTGCTCTTAATAGTCTTCTAAATAGTCTCAAGAGAAGAGAAAAGCCACAGCATTTGATGTGCACTGTAGATGGGTTAAAGATTACCAAAGTTTGATGCAAGGAATGGATTGTTTTAAGGTATGAACTAGGATCCCCTAAAGAGCTTTAGTTAGTCACATGCTTTACAGTGGGGGAGATGGTTGATAGAGCAGAGTGTTAGAAATAACTTCAGCGCTGTTACTGGCAAGGGTCTGGGTTGATGTTCAACCTAAGAGGGGGAAACTCCCTCCTTCCTTTTGTATAAAACTGCTGTGGAGAAGGTCTAAGACAAATTGAGCATTGTCATAAACATTAGATATAACCTTGAAAGAGCTAAGGATAATATGACTTTTGATGCCCTCAGGGCTTTGGAACTTAAGGATTAGCCAGGTAAAACCTCCACAGGAAATGGCTGTCTGTAGGGCTAAAAAAAGGACCTAGCATTTCCCCAAATGTAGCATAGATATAACCATATACAACCCATGAAAGCTTGTTGACACACACAAAGAAGCCATGAAGCACATCTGAATCCATGCACAGTCCTAGGGAAAAATGAGCTCCATGTAGCTGGTAGGGGGCATGTTAATGATACTAGCCCAATGGTGGTTGCTTGATTGGCCAAAGGGAGACTTGTTAAACAAACAAGTGATAATGGATATCTTTTACCTTTAGGTCATTCGCAAATGGTGGGCAAATAATTGTGTCTCTACACTGAAATTGGAGGGTGGGCAGAATCCTGACCTGTATAAACCTAGGAAATATGTATTTCATAGTCTTGGAGAAAATTTAGAGGAGAGAAATAGTATTATTAGTCAAGCAAGATGTGCTGTACTTAGCTAATGCCTCGTGGTAATATATCATCTTAGAGACTTTTTTTTAGTTAGATTTCTGATTTAAACACCCTCTTCCCTCCTTAAATCCATCTTCTTCACCAGCAACAGGTCCACTAACCCTGTGAGCATGATCATTTGCTGTCGTACAATACACCTAGGTAACTATACTAAGGAGACATCCCCTTTTTTTATTCTTACATCTGATTTTACTTCTTTTTCATTTACACTAGTAGAACAACTACTACCATTGTCATGTCATCAGGCTCCATGCACTTCATTGCTGTTTCACCTACAGTGTTCACCATCTTTTTTTATCACTTTATCATTAATCCCATTGCTTTCACTGTGATCTTATATCTCCTTTTTCATTTTTTACTCTTCAAGTGTTCCTATTTTCTTGCCCCTCTCCTCTGTTCCTTTTTCACCACATTCCATCAGCTATTTAGACTATTTCCTTTGTTGCTTACAGCCTTCAGCCCTTGTTTTGAGCTTTCTGTCAGACTTGTACATATAGTTTCACTTAATCATTCATCTTTTATACTTTTAATCACTATCATCTAGAAAAGTGTGTCATTATTTTTTTAATTCTGAGATTCTCATGTGCTTTCCTTTATTTGATATATATAATTCTTTTGGGTTTTTATTTCAGGGCTCTATATTTTATACTCCTTACCCTCCACTTAAGTGTTTTTATGGCATATTCAGATTCATCCATACTTTCCCTCTGCCCAACATCAGCTCTATTAAATCTTCATTCCACCATGCTGTAGCTCCCTTTCCACACCCTTCACAGGCAACTTCTTATGGTTCAGTCATAATTTACCTCAGTACTGCTTATATATATATATTTATTCACAGTATTGAAACATTATTTCATTAGTGCATGAATTTTAAAGATTTTAAGATGATATTCTGTAGTTGACTTTTGTAAATAGCAAATGCATTTAGAACATGTAGGTATGCATTGTCTCAGGTTTAGCATCTGATGGGACTCTGTGCCATGCTGTACAGTAGGGAAAACTTGTTGGGGTGTAGCTATACAAGTGTGATTTAGTTACTGATGAATTCCTACATACAGATAGATCAGGTTATTTTTTTTTTCCACTTTGTATCTTGTCTTCACATTATTATATTTGATTGGCGTTTCCCATGTTAGTGAGATAGCGCCAGGAAATGGACGAAGAAAGACCATCCACTCATATACACATATACACACACATACATGTACATATATATATATATATATATTGGGAGCGATGAAGAATATGTGGAAGGTGAGAACATTTTCTTGGAGAGCAAAAATGGGATGGGGTAGCCCCAGAAATGGATGAAGGCAAGCAAGTATGAATATGTGCATGTGTATATATGTATATGTCTGTATATGTATACCAGTATTGCGGCGTAGGGCAAGCAGGTCAAGTTTTGAAGTTAGCTCCTCGGGGCCATCTGTGTCTTGCACGAAGTGCAGGAGGAACCTTGTAAGCTTCGAAGAGAAGATGGAGTTGTGTAAGAGGCTGGCAAAGTGAGAGTCCAAGGCAGCTTTCATTAAGGACTTCATCATTTGCTTACTTATATTAATATTTCCTGTGTAAAATGTTTACAAATGAAATATATTTTAAGATATTACAATTCTTGAATTATTTTGTGTTTTAAGAAAACCTTGAATAACCAGAAAATTTGTCTGTAATGTCTTATTCCCCAAGGATTTAAGAAAACAGGGATTTATTTTGTTTAGAATTTATTTTATTTTAATATTTTTATTGTTTATTTATTCTTAGAACTTTAATCTCTTTTGCAGGTTATGCTTGCAAAGATGCAGATGAGTGTGAGGCTGACCTGATTAGAATGAGTTCTCAAGATATGCATGTCAAAGGTACACGTCACTGAGCTGCTTTAGGCTACCTCACCTCTTTTGCAGCTTCGTGTCATCCATTGATTTCACCTGTCAGCCCTGTTAAAAATCGTCCTACCCCACAGAGTTGTTCAAAGTTGTTACCTGATGCTGCTTTGCGTAAGTGCCACATTGCTGACGTGTTTTCGTCATGCATGCAGTGGGACTCCAGCTTCGGATGTTATTGGCACGCAGCAAATAACTATAAATGCTACATTAACAAAAACTTTTTTTTCGGCTTTATATAGCTTATTGCTTTCTGTGCATTGATTTTTCAATTATTTATATTTCATTAAGTATGTGGATGATCATCTTTCTCAAGAATTATTTAGTTTAGTTCAGTTTACTGTGTTGTTACCAATAGATTTATGAATATAATCATAGGACTGTTGGCTTTACTTACGAAGGGTGATATGTAAGAATGTTTCCTACAGATTTATAACCATTAGTTTGTGGTATAATAAGTTTTCCTCCATGGGAGAGCATAAGTGAAAATGTATTGATTTTTTTTATAGGACTATGCATGTCAAATGTTTGAATTTCCGAGTTTTAAGATTTCCATATTATTTTGAGATAGTGCAGTACTACTCATTAACCAACTAATTTTTGTAAAAACATTTTTGTATCATGTATTTGTATTAAATAGAGGAGTTCTAGATGTATGGTTCCTTGTGTTTTGAAAGTACTTTATTTTCACACATCTTTTAGAATCTCTCTCTACTGTCTACATTCTTACTTTCATCACATAGCTTATTGCATTCATCCACTTTTTAAGTGACTGAAATAGCATGGGCAAAATATGCTCTACTCAAGACCATATCAGGTGAAAGAGAAATGTAAAAGAAGAAAAATTGATGATGGGTATGCTTGTATAAGTTGACCATGGGTCTGAACCTTGAGGGTGCAGACATTTGCACACAGCTCGTTGGGACTGTGGCCAATATAATAATGGGGAAGAAGGAGGTACCATGACTGCTGGTCCTCAGGTGGCCAGTCTTCACTCAGAAACTGTGGGAAGCAGCAGCCAAGCGTGTGCCTCAAGTCCAAACCCTGCAGGTTGGGGGTATATATGTACACAGCTTATGACAACAGTGACCAAAAAAAACCTATAGACTAGAGAGTACCTCTTTTGGTGTACAGAAAGGGAAGGTTAAAAGGATGGGATGCCAGGAGAATTCCTGGTATGTAGGCTTTTGGTTACATTCTTGTTCATAAAGACATGGAAGAATAACCATCCAAGATATATGAGTACTATTCCATATTTAGGCAAATATAACCTCTATATGTACGAAGTAGCTGCTCACAATAAGAATGATTACAGTACATATACAATGTTCAGAGCTTTTGGAAAGCAGACTTGTTTGGCATTTGTGTGAGAGAGTGGAAGTTATGGCTATGCCCAACATGTTTATGTTATAGAAGTTCTTTGTTGCATCATTTTTTTGCCCTAAATCTTTCTGTCACTCCTGATTGCTGTCTGTATGTCAGATTTGTTTAGAAAATCAAAGGTATTAATCAGATCTACCTTAATCTTATCTGTTTCATGTTTTACAAGTTTCTAGTCTTTTACTTCTCTTTGTTATCCCTGAGGATAGGGGGAAGGAATATTGCCATTGTATCCCCCTCTTTGTTCTAGGTGGCAGCTAAGGGGAGCAGGAGCAAGGGGGCTAGATATCTGCTCCTCCTGTATTACTTTCCAATAGAAGGAACAGAGGAAAGAGCCAAATGTTGATCTCTTTTTCCGAAATGGCTCAGTCATCTTCTCTAGACGCTACCTCACTCATGTGGGTAAAGTGAATAAGTATGAAAGAAGGAATATAAAAGAATTGCTGCTTGTAACTCCGTTCTCTTATTCCAAGTACAATCTGGAAGGCAGCATTTTCCTTTAAGTGTGGTGACCAAATTTGAGATGCTAATTCTTAGAGTAATTAATGTGTAATTGCCTATTTGTACTGTGCAGGGAAGGTGTTTTACATTCATGGGCCCCATCTCTTGAAGATTATCTATCATACAACTTTGTAAATTTCTGTCTGCAGGCTGCATTAACCTTGTCTTTAGTCTGAACCTGTGTCCATCTGTCTGCCAGACTCTGCTTTTCTATATGTGAACTATTTGGGACTTGGGTTGATGATTAACAAGGTCATAGCTGTGATCTGTTGTATCTTTATTTGTGCTTCATAACTTTTGATCCAGTGGAGGGATTGAGATCATAATGTGTTCAATGTTATCCACCAACAAACTGTGTCGTGACCCATACCCTGGGCCACACCTTCAAGGTTGAGATCACTGGGGGACGTAGTGTTCACAATGGGTTTTTGTTCCACAACTTTAGAATCAGTTGAGAGATTTGAATGAAAGTTTTTATAGGTATAATACAACAGACAAAGTGCCATATCCCCAACCTCGTCAGGGGAATAGCAGATCTCATTGTAATTTTTGTGTTTGCTAATGATGGCAAAAGGTGCTATGATTTTATGGTGAAGGAGGAAAGTTATTAGAAGCATTGAGGTGTCTTTATCAAAAGAATAAGGTGTGTGTGCAAATAAGTAGAGAAGAGAGTTCCAGGTGAAGGTGAGTCTGCAGCAGGGATTTGTGATGTCATTTTGCTTATTCATCTGTTTGTGGATGGTTTATAGGTGCTGCAGGAAGCGAATGCAAGGGTTTTGAGGAAAGGGGTAGAACTGCAGTCTAGCAGGAATGTGGGTACTTGGAACTGAATTCTTCATTCTATCGTAGAAATCTACATAATCAGCATCAGAAAAATCTGTTTCCCAGAAGCTGGGAGTGTTGTATAGGTGCCATAATTATTTTTCTAGAAAGCAACTATTTCATATTCACAGGGGTTGTATTTGCCCAAGTATGGAATTCTGCTCACATATCTAGGATGGATCATTCTCTACCTCTCTGTTACCTATAATGGGATAAAAGGCCTATTGTCTCATTAATTCTCATGGCATCACCTCGCTTCAACCTTTCCTTTCCATTGTGATGTTGTTGCTCTCTCTCTTTATTAGTATTATTTTGGTTAATTTTCTCTGGAGCTGTTTGCATGTGTTCTCACCCTTAAAGTTTGGACCCATGGCATGGCATGTTTTTGGCTGCTGCTTCCCAGTTTCTGTCTGGACAGCAGCTACTTGAGAATTGGGTGTTAAGTTGCTTCCATCTAACCTTGAATAGCTGGGCTGTGAAATTCTCTTCTTTCCTCTGTCTTTCCCTCTTCATTTAAAATTTTCGTCCTTTAAGAGTCAGGTCTACAGAACTTTGATTTCTTTCTTTCTTTCTTTTACTTTCACAGTTTTCTTTCATCTGAGATGGCCTTGATTGTCCCATGTTTTGCCTGTACCATGTTGGTCAGTATAAAAGATAGGATGCAGAAGTTTTTGGAGAGGGATATTCATGGCAAATAGTTTGGTGAAAAGAGAAGAGCTGGTGAAAACCATTTATAAGAAAAACTGAAAAAGTGGCAAAATTCAATGGGAATGTAGTTGAATTTGTTAAGAAAATGGGTGACTTCTTTTTTTTTTTTAATTCTAACTCAGATGGCACATGCAGTTGAGGCCCCAATCAAGGCCATCCCATTAACTGAACCAGGGCATGTGAAATGTCTGAGGTAAACCATGAAAAGGTCTGTGGGGTCTGGATGTGGATAGGGTGCTGTGGTTCTGGTGCATTTCTTATGACAGCTAGAGACTGAGTGTGAACGAATGTGGCCTTTTTTATCTGAAGCGAGGGGTAGCAGTGCTGTTTCCTGTGGGGTGGGGGTAGTGCCTGAAATGGATAAGTGCAAGCAAGTATGAATATGTACATTTGTATGTATGTATATGTCTTTGTATGTATATGTTAATATGTATATATATGTATATGTGTGTGAATGGGCATTTATGTATACATTTGTATATGAGTGTATGGGCTATTTTTTGTCTCTGTCCTGGTGTCACCTCGCTGACACAGGAAATAGTGATCAAATGTAATAAGTAATCGATAAATGATTTTTTTTTTTATACTTAGTCGCTCTCTTCTGCGTTAGTGAGGTCGTGCAAGGAAACAGACGAAAGAATGGCCCAACCCATCCACATACACATGTATATACTTAAACACCAACTCATGCTTATATACATACCTATCCATTTCAATGTATACATACATATGCATACGCAGACATATATACACATGTACATATTGGTATAGATGGAGTGAGTATTTTGAAGGTTTGTTGAATGTGTTTGATGACAGAGTGGCAGGTATAGGGTGTTTTGGTCGAGGTGGTGTGCAAAGTGAGAGGTTTAGGGAGAATGATTTGGTAAACAGAGAAGAGTTAGTAAAAGCTTCGCGGAAGATGAAAGCCGGCAAGGCACCAGGTTTGGATGGTATTGCAGTGGAATTTATTAAAACAGAGGGTGACTGTACTGTTGACTGGTTGGTAAGGTTATTTAATGTATGTATAATTCATGGTGAGGTGCCTGAGGATTGGCGGAATGTGTGCATAGTGCCATTGTACAAAGACAAAGGGGATAAAAGTGAGTGCTCACATTACAGAGGTATAAGTTTGTTGAGTATTCCTGGAAAACTATATGGGAGGGTATTGATCGAGAGGGTGAAGGCATGTACAGAGCATGAGATAGGGGAAGAGCAGTGTAGTTTCAGAAGTGATAGAGGATGTGTGGATCAGGTGTTTCCTTTGGAGAATGTATGCGAGAAATACTTACAAAAAGCTAATGGATTTATATGTAGCATTTATGTATCTGGAGAAGGCATATGATAGAGTTGATAGAGATTCTCTGTGGAAGGTATTAAGAATATATGGTGTGGGAGACAAGTTGTTGGAAGCAGTGAAAAGTTTTTATCAAGGATGTGAGGCATGTGTACGCGTAGGAAGAGAGGAAAGTGATTGGTTCTCAGTGAATGAAGGTTTGCGGCAGGGGCGTGTGATGTCTCCATGGTTGTTTAATTTGTTTATGGATGAGGTTGTTAGGGAGGTGAATGCAAGAGTTTTGGAAAGAGGGGCAAGTATGCAGTCTGTTGTGGATGAGAGAGCTTGGGAAGTGAGTTAATTGTTGTTCGCTGATGATACAGCGCTGGTGGCTGATTCGAGTGAGAAACTGCAGAAGCTCGTGACTGAGTTTGGTAAAGTGTGTGAAAGAAGAAAGCTGAGAGCAAATGTGAATAAGAGCAAGGTTATTATGTACTGTGGGGTTGAGGGACAAGTCAATTGTGAGGTACGTTTGAATGGAGAAAACCTGGAGTAAGGGAAGTGTTTTAGAAATCTGGGAGTGGATTTGCCAGCGAATGGAACTATGGAAGCGGAAGTGAGTCTCTGGGTCGGGGAAGGGGCGAAAGTCCTGGGAGCATTGAAAAATGTGCCGAAGGAGAGAACAAAATCTCGGAGAGCAAAAATGGGTATGATTGAAGGAATAATGGTTGCGATATTGTTATATGTTTGCGAGGCATGGGCTATAAATAGAGTTATGCGGAGGAGGGTGTATGTGTTGGAAATGAGATGCCTGAGGACAATATGTGGTGCGAGTTGGTTTGATCGAGTGAGTAATGAAACTAAAAGAGAGATGTGTAGTAATAAATAGAGTGTGGTTGTGAGAGCAGAAAAGGGTGTTATGAAATGGTTTGGTCACATGGAGAGAATGAGTGAGGGAGGATTGACAAAGAGGAAATATGTGTCGGAGTTGAAGGGAACGAGGAGAAGTGGGATGCCAAATTGGAGTTGTAAAGAATTAGTGAAAAAGATTTTCAGGATATGAGCTTGAACAAGCAGGCGGGTGAAAGGCGTTCAAGGAATAGAGTGAATTCGAACGATTTGATATTCCAGGGTCCATGTGCTGTCAATGGATTGAACCAATGCAGTTGAAGCGTCTAGGTTAAACTATGGAAAGATTTGTGGGGCCTGGATGTGGAAAGGGAGCTGTGGTTTCTGTGCATTATACATTACAATTAGAGACTGCTTGTGAACGAATGTGTCCTACGTTGTCTTTTTCTCTAGCTACCTCGCTGATTGGGAATACTTGATAAAAAGAGAATTATGCATAAGTATATGTATATAAGTAGAAGAGATGGCCAGAGAGCGTTATTAGATTACGTGTTAATTGATAGGCGCGTGAAAGAGAGACTTTTGGATGTTAATGTGCTGAGAGGTGCAACTGGAGGGAT
>JAUUDZ010050856.1:0-10492 GCA_032361705.1 Panulirus versicolor | reverse complement strand
TGTGTATGTGGGTGGGTTGGGCCATTCTTTCGTCTGTTTCCTTGCGCTACCTTGCTAACGCGGGAGACAGCGACAAAATATAATAAATAAATAAATAATATTGAATAAGAGGTAAATAGAGTAGGAAACCTTAGATTCTTTAGGAGATGCTGAGTCTTGGAGAAGAATTTCTTGATAGTATATGTAACTTTCTGTATCAGTACATGACAGACCATACTAGAACTAGGGAGATGATACTTTGTCTTTGCTTGTTGTAACTCACTGTAGCATGGAAATGGTGATCATGTAGTGCCTGATCTTCAATCTGTGGTAGAGGAGGTTACAGGAGGGGGTATCACTTGGGGCACAAGGCCCAAAGAGGAAATATTATCAATGTATCTACATGGATTTGGTCAAGTTCTTTAGGAGTATTGATTGGGAAAAAGGGTTCTGTGATAAGTATGTAGACCAGTGCTTTAGAAGGTTCTTTGAAATCCAGAATCAGGGTAAGAACATGAGTATCCCTGGTATCTAGAAGAGGAGGATCAAAATGGAGAGATATGATTCATCGGGAAATTTCAAAAGGTGAAAGGGCTCAGGCATATATTATAGAGGAGATATAAGAGAAATTGCAGCCAGGCAGCATGTAAAAGATACCTGAAAGCAAGTAATGATGCTGCAAAGTAAAAGGGAGGAACAGGGAAATTTTGAAAAGAGCATTGTAGATGATGCAAAACAAAGTTCATCAGATTAAGGGACTTTAGGAAAGAATGCAAGAGGATGATTAGGAAATATATAAGGAGTGTGAATGATTGATCGAGTGTTTTCACTGTGGAGGATAATATTGCATCAGCATTAGAATTCAGTAGAAATGGTATGATAATGTGATTAGGCTTTAAAACAAACAATACAAGCCCATGGTCCTTATGAAGTCTCCTCGTATGTAATGAAGAAAAGTGCCTACGCATTTGTTTGACCTCTTTAAAATATTAAGTAAGTCACTAGAAGAGGGAGTTCCAAAGACATGTAAGGAAATATTTTGTCTGTGGTTAAGAAAGATGATTAGAAAATAATGCAGAAAACTATAGGCCACTTCCTCTAAAACTAAAATATTTTAAAAGATTATTTGAAAACTTTCTGACTGAAAGACAGTATGGTTTCATGGAAAGGAGGTTGTGCATAACTAAGGTTTAAGACTTCTGTGCCAAGCTAAGCTCCATCTTAGATTAAAGAGAAGGATAGAGATACTGTGTATCTGGACTACCATAAAACCTATGACACTGTACCCCGTTGGAGGTTGGTACAGAAGCTAGAGCTACAGCCAGGAATATAGCATAGATTCCTTTACAGGATAGATTACCTTACAGGATGGGAACAGTGGATATTAGTAAGAGGCACATCCTAGAAGTGGGCTGGGGTTACAAGTTTCATGCCAGTCCACAGATGAAGGACTCTTTCCTTCAATTTTGCAAGTTTGTAGTACCTTCTGTTCATGAAGGAAGCTGAGCTGTTAGCTGTAATAGTACAGATTTATGGGGTTAAAATTCCCAAACAATTTTTTTTTTATATTGAAAACTACTTTTTTTCTTTTCTTTTTGATATTGAAAACTATGAGATCTGTGAGATCCTTGTGAGTAATTATGTATGAGTTTGCCAGAAAACAAACTAGACTTGTTGCAAGTCAGTACATTGTTTTACATCTTGTTACCCACAAAGTTTTAGAGAAGACTTCAGTATGTTAGTGGTGTGCTAGTAACCATTTTTCTCTTCTAGAATTAGTATTCTTATTATTAAAGCCTTTTAGGCCCTGTACTGTACATAGCTAGTATTTTTTTTTTTTAAGTGTAAGTGTTTGAGCGTAGACTGCATATGAAGTGACTGCAAGTGCATTAGCAAATTAGCAAGAGTATAGTTCTATCTATCCATCTGTATCTCTGAAGGCTGTTTCAATTGGAATCCCCTCAAAGGGGTGGCTGCAGCAATAGAGTTTCCATAACTAGTGAATTCCACTGCTTCTCAATGTTAACAGGCCACTGGCAGAGGGCAACTCTAGTGCAGTGTTTGCTGAGGCTCCTACCTGATGTTCTTTATGACTACTATCTTATGCTCTTTCCAACTGCTTCTACCCAGTATTTCTACCCAGTGCTCCTGCCTAAGTGTTTCTGCCTACTACTGTCTACTGCTCCTACCCTTTTGCCAAAAGGCAGGGCTAAAGTGTTGTCAGGTGTTAGTATGGCAAGGAAAGATTGTACATTTTTTGACAATGCCATTGGTCCTCGTGTTTGTGAGGCAGAAAGAAAAGACAGTCACCTGGGTCAGAGGAGTGCAACTTGACAACCACTGAAGTGCTAGCTCACTAAGCAGGTCACTAACCCTCCCAATACCTAGGCGGGTAGTATTGGTAATATACCTCCCTGGTCATTGGCAGTCTACCAGCTACTACCTATCATGCTTGGAGTATGAAGGCAATTGCCTTTTAAATATTACTTTTTATTTTTGATGTCTTAGGGAGCCATTTGTCTTGCAATTTTGGGTTATTTAAGGCTAATAGTCTTTTAGCTTTGTACTGGCATGACACAGAATGAAGTCTCAGTATCAGATATACTTCTTTTCCTTAGTTAGAATTAAGAAAGTACAAGATTTTTTTTTTTCACAGGCTCTGATCAATCATCTACGTGTTACTAGTCATGCCCAGACATATGCAGCATCCATGTCTCCTCCAGTAGCTGAACAGATACTCACATCCATGAGCATCATCATGGGCAAGGATGGAAGTAATGAAGGTTTGTATAATTTCTCACTTGTTCTTGTAATACATATTATGAAAATAATACAAGTCTATGGCCAAAGCACTTACCATCAACCAGTTTCACCATTATGAGTGCAACAATAGTAAACCTGTATTGTTTAACTCATAAAAGCTGGGAGTTATCATATGAAAATTTGCCAAGGAGTCATCTTGAGTCATCATTTAAGCACTGTTTTTTTAGGGTTTATTTTGAACCTGCCAATATTTTGACATTTGTGTGACTGCCAAGTGTCTTTTGATTATTGTAGGTGCTTATTACAGAGACTGCCACTCTTTGGGATTACTTTAGTGTTAATATATAGATATGAATATGTGTAAATATAAGTAAATATGCATAAAGATAAATGTAAATATGTGCAAATAGTAATCATGGATAGAAGTATCATTCAGTGAACATGGGTCATCAGCTTTATCATTGGGCTATCCTATGGTCGTATATCTTAGCTTACTTGTTTCTACTTATCCTCTCTGTTTGTATATATTTTTCATGAATAGCAGTTAGAGTCACTAGTGAATCTGCATCAAGTGCTCATTCCCCTGTTTTCCTCAACCCCCTCCTCACTTTCACTGCAACCTTTGCCAGAGGCTAAATGTTCATTGTAACACTGACTCTCTTTAGATTACCTTAGCTTACCTATTTTTATCTTCTTTGTATGTTAGCTGAGTTGGTATGGACAACTGAAGCCCTAATCAAGGCCATCTCATTGACATTATTATTTTTTGGCACTCATTTGCCACCTCCCAAGTCAGCAAGGTAGCATAAGAACAGATAACTGAGCATTATATGTTCTTGACACTACCTCACTAATATGGGAATGGCACATGTGTATGTAGACTTGGCAGCAAATGGAACCATGTAAGTGGAAGTGAGTCATAGGGTGGGGTAGGGGGCAAAGGTTCTGGGAGCGATGAAGAATGTGTGGAGAGAATGTTATCTTGGAGAGCAAAAATGGGTATGTTTGAAGGAATAGTGATTCCAACAATATTGTATAGTTGTGAGGCATGGGCTAAAGATAGGGTTGTATGGAGGGTGGATGTGTTTGAAATATAATGTTTCAGGACAATATGTGGTGTGAGGTGGTTTTTCCAGGTAAGTAGTGACAGGATGAGAGAAATGTGTGGTAATATAAAGAGTGTGGTTAAGAGAGCAGAAGAGGGTGTGTTGAAATGGTTTGGACATATGGAGAGAATGATTGAGGAAAGGTATAAGGATTTGTCAGAGGTGGAGGGAACAAGGAGAAGTGGGAGACTAAATTGGAGGTGGAAGGATGAAGTGAAAAAGATTTTGAGTGATCGGGGACTGAACAAACAGGAGGGTGAGTGGTATGCAAGGAACAGTGAATTGGAACGATGTGATATACTGGGGTCGACGTGCCATCAGTAGTCTGAACCAGGGCATGTGAAACGTCTGGGGTAATCCATGGAAAGTACTGTGTTGCTTGGATGTGGTTTTATGCATTACACATGACAGCTAGAGACTTGAGTGTGAATGAATGTAGCCTTGTTTTGTTTGTTTTCTGACACTACCTCGCTGAAGCAAGGGGTAGCAATGCTATTTCATGTTAGGCAGGATGGCGCTGGGAATGGATGAAGGTGAGCAAGTATGAATATGTATATGTCTGTGTATGTATATATGTTGATACAAATGTATATGTATGTGTATTAGCATTTATGTATATATGTGTATATGAGTGGATGGGCTGTTCTTTGTCTGTTTCCTGGTGCTAGCTTGCTGATGCGGGAAATGGTGATCAAGTATGATGGAAAAAAGAATGATATATTTATTTTATTATACTTAACTACCGTCTCCTGCATTAACCAGGTAGTGAAAGGAAACAGACGAGGAATGGCCCAACCCACCCACATACACATGTATATTCATAAATGCCCGCACCTGCACACATACATACATATACATTTCAACGTATACATACATATACATACTCAGACATATACATATATACACATGTACATATCCAAACTTGCTGCCTTCATCCATTCCCGTTGCCACCCCGCCATACACAAAATAGCATTCGACTCTCTCTCTCTCTCTCTCTCTCTCTTTCTCTCTCTCTCTCTCAAGGCAGCACCAGGAAAAGACAAATAAAAGCAACATTGGTTCCTACTCGGTCTCTATCTGTCATGTGTAACCCTTTCCACATCCAGGCCCCACAGACCTTTCCATGGTTTACCCCAGACGCTTCACATGTCCTGGTTCAATCTATTGATAGCACATCAACCCAAGTATACCACATCATTCCAATTCACTCTATTCCTTGCATGCCTTTCACCCTCCTGTATGTTCAGGACCTGATTGCTCAAAATCTTTTTCACTCTATCCTTCGATCTCCAATTTGGTCTCTAGCTTTGCCTTGTTTCCTCCACCTCTGACACACACATCCTCTTTGTCAATCTTTCCTCACTCATTCTCTCCATTTGACCGAACCATTTCAACATACCCTCTTCTGCTCTCTCAACCAAACTCTTTTTATTACCACACATCTCTCTTACCCATTCATTACTTACTCGATCATACCACCTCACACCACATATTGCCCTCAAACACTCATTTCCAACACATCCACCCTCCTCCATGCAACCCTATCTATAGCCCATGCCTCGCAACCATATAACATTGTTGGAACTACTATTCTTTCAAACATACCCATATGTATGTACCCTAGCCTGAGCCAGGTACCCATTTTATCGACTAACCCTTAGAGGAGGATGAACAGCTGGGTTGATTGTGGACCAACTGCCGTAACCAGGATTTGAACGTATACGCCCACCCCTTGGCAGCCCATGAATGTGTCATGGTCAGGAATGATAACCGCTACACCAAGGGAGTACTGGTTGCCTTTTCTTGCTGTCACTTAACTAGAAAAGGGTACTTTATTGGTATGTAGAGGTGCCTTATGTCTCAAATGGCAAAAATGGCACCAGGAAAGAATCCTGGTTTCTCAATTTCCCTTATAGCATGATGGGGAATAGTTTAACCTTGGTGAATATCCTACTTCAGTATGTGGCTACTTAGTGATAGTATTTGGAGGCACTAGTTACCGTGAAAATATTCACAGTGTGCAACTGTTAGCAATGGGAAAAGTTGTTTGTGGATCAGTCATCCATTGGTGGTGGTGGAAAAAAGATGGTATACGAGTCAACAAATCAACAAACAAGTAATAAACCAAGCTTCCATGACATGTCAAATATACATGTTTGGACAGCAGCAGATATGGATAATTTACCAGATTTACCCCTTTTCTTTAACTTTCATTATATTTCCACTAAATTGATAAGACCTGAATTATAAACCCCAGTCCAGGGAACAATAACAAAAAGGTGCAAACCTCTAAGGTTAAGAGAAGCCAGAGTATGTAATTTGATACAAAAATTTTACGTTATTGGATGTTATTTTGTGTAGAAGTGATGATTAACCATTCCCTTGTAGTGCTGTAAAAATTCCACAAAGTCAGATCAGAAGTTATTTAGAATTGTTATATGTCATAACTCTAAGTGCATAAGATGGGAGTGTGGTAACAAGACAAGTTGGGAGATGGATGTACAAATCATGACAAACAGATGACATTTGTAAATCAAACTATTTGTTGTGCATCTAAAAGTAAAAACCTCAGTTCTCCAAGGAACAGTACTTGCACTTTTATTCTTTATTCATTCCCATATCTGTCTTTGACACACAGGTTACAGCTTAGGATATCCTTTTGCAGATTATCCTTGAATAGTATGGCAATATCATCAATAGAATACTCTTCAGAAATAATTGGCAGATATTAACCTGGTGGGCTCCTAAAGATATCCTGTGTTTTACTGGTGATATGTTTTATCTGTGGTATGAAGAATGAAAAAATCAAAAACTACAGAATTCTGGACAGAAGCAGACACCATCATATTACAAAAGAACAAAATGAAATATCTCGGTAAAAGTATCTGACAACCGTATCTTCAGCAGACACAACAGAGTAACTGGTGCCTCTTTCAAGATGAAGGCAGGGTGGATTTTACGAGTGAGTAGAAGCCAGTGATGATGCTCTTCAAGGCACTGATGCTTCCCAAATAGAATACTGCCTTGTATGAACATCATCTTTACGGCCTGCATTGACACGTAAGGTTTTGTACTATTAGGAACAGCAGAATGTACTGATGCTGTATTATTAAGAACACGGATGAGAGAACCATACCATGGTTTGTGCCTAAAAAGATCTTAGAAAGCATGTTTCATAGCGTACTCAGAAAAATAGTTTACTTTTGGTTTGATAGGCTCTGAAGCTTCTCTAAACTATTACCACTGAAAGCCCAAAGTGCTTTAGAGGAAATATGACTAAACATTTGGGTACCTAGGCTGGTTTACTTTGTCTACAGCCATTAGAAACACTATTGACAGTATACTGGGGAGTTTATGAAGTTCCTTGGTGGTTACTTAGGCTTGTGGGCCATGGCCTTCAACAGCCCGACCAACCAGCAGAACAACCCTACAGCTTGTCCTCAGGCTAAGTTGGGGTGGGAGAAGACATCTAAAATCAGCTTAAGGTATTCCTATGGTAAGGTGAGCAAGGTCTGTGTTGAGTGCTACAAGCTTACGTTGCTTAATAGCAAAATCTCATCATTTATGCTCATAGGTATATACTCCCCTTCCTCACCTCACCCTTGTCCATGGAGTTTCCTCATTCCTAGTCCTTTCATCACTTTCCTGCATGCCACTTTTCTTTTCAGTTTCCTTTTCCAAAAGTCCAGGTTCACTATTTTTTCTTGTAGTTTCAAGAACTGCTTGCTTGTATCCATGACCCCTTCCTCATGTGTCCTTGACTCCACATTCCATATCCTGTTCCTTTTTTATGCTTTGCCGTTTTGCTTCCCCTACCTTTCACCATCCTATTGAGGTGCCTGCTTCCTCATACAATCCACCTCGACTTCCTTCACACCATCATATCCTGATATTTACCCTTATGAAACCCAGTCTTATGTGCCATTCCTCTCTCTGCTTACCCTTATGCAATCCCATCTTATGTGTCATTCCTCTCTCTGTATATTATTTCCGTTTATTTTTTTCCCCCTCATGCTATCTTCTGCCCCCACTTAATCTTTTTGCATTTTTCTGCAACCACCATTCCTTACCACCCCCATCCTGTCTCATTCTATTGCTCCCATAAGACCTCCCGTAGATCCCCCTTTTTCTGTATTTAACATGGTCTTGCGTCTTCCATCCTTTCCTTCCCCAACAGTTTCCTGTCCTGTAATCCCCATCATGTCACACTGTGCTGCTACCCTTTTCAGCAGAAAGCACTTCCTCACAGTTTTTTCTTACAGTTCCTTATTCTCTTACCCCCACACATCTTACCCAGTATCCCCTTCTCTCTCTCTCTCTCTCTCTCTCTCTCTCTCTCTCTCTCTCTCTCTCTCTCCCCCCCCCCCCCCCACTTGTCATTCTTCATGAAAAAATGTAATGAAATTCAGAAATGCTGGTGTTATGAAGTGTGATAGATGGTGAGGTAGCTTCTTTTTTGAGATTGGTAAACTGCTAGTTTTTAGGTTTTGATAATGTAATTGAGTGGATGGCATTAAGAATGAATCAAGTCCTTGTTCACAGTTTAGAAGCATGTGAGATGTTTTATATAGTCATTATTCCCATTTGGGTCATGGCCTTAGACAGTAAATGATGGTTTCAGTGTAGGATGTAGCAAATGTATTGGAGATTGAATTTATGTATGTTGTTTGTTGAAGGTCTGGCATGAGTGAAGTGTGATCCAGTTTACCCCCTGCATGCAAGTCATGTAATCAAAATGTGGGCCTCCTATGTTGAGATGCCAATCTTAAGATGGAGTTTCCCTGTGGCTCCTCTGAATAAAGCTAATGTTTGTTGTAAAATGAACCAAAAGTAAGGAAGAAAGATAGTATGAGGTGAGTAACATGAAGGAATATGTGCTTGATTGGGACAGACCATGGGACTTGGAGGTTTTGCTTGAACCGTATCACTGTAAGAAAGGAAAAGGGACTTATAGACATTTATAACTTTGATTTATACTTTATTTTATAACTTGTAAAACCAAACTGTTTACTCTTGTTAAAGACAGAGTTGCAGTAAGCCAAGTGACCTTTACCACAGGTACGGCCCCCCAACGAGGACACCTTACAGGGTCATTGTTGAAAACCTCTCATCACGCATCAGTTGGCAGGTGAGTCCCAGTCTTAGTTGTTTGTCTCCAGCCTTCCACACACCTGTCTTGGTCTCAGAGTATCTCGTGCCAGTATGGGGACACAGGTGGAGTCAATAGCTAAAAAGTGAAAGTATTACCATATACTTAACATCAAGTTTCAGATCAGGCAGCTTAAGAAAATATTGAAATATGATTAAAAGGCAGCTCTTGAGGTGGTGGAAGTTTACGAGAGATGCTTAACAATGTCTATTCCAAATCTTCTCTACTAAGACTTATGTAGTAGAGATGCATCTTTGGTTGTCATAACTAAGATGTAAATTTTTTCTTGTAGTTGCTACATGCTGTAGTGGAATTAGTATCACGATACAGTTTTATTTTTATATATCGTTGGGGTATTTTTTTTTCTTTTTTCAGTATCCTAAGCAGTATTGGATAATCAAACAAGAAATTTTATTTACAGAAAATTGTGCTCTTTAAAAAGATGTTTTTCTTAAGGAACTTAAGAAGATCATTGAAATATATGATTAGGGTTAGATAATGAGGTGTATTTTGGGCTTACACTCAGCTTGATTTTGAAAATTTGTAGTCTAGCTTCAAGTTATTAAAGAGAAATGAAGCACCAACAAGAATTACCATGTTGGCATTACTTCTTAGTTACTTGTTTATATATATATATATATGAATATATATAAAAAAATATGTATATATCATTTTCTTAATGATACTGGCAAAAACTATAATTACCAATAAGTGGAAATTCCATAGATAAAGATAACTGAATATTCTTTTTTATATATTAATATATATGATATATATATGTACATACATACATAGATCCATTACACTTCTACAGACATACATATGTTAGTAGTATGGAAGGCTTTGAACTTCTGTGTTGTATCATTTCTTAGCTAATGTTCTTGATTTTATTTATGAAATGTTGAAAATGAGATAAAGCATGCATAACAGATATTTGTGCAAAGTATTACATTGTGGATTGTATTAGTCTAATTCCCTGCTGAAGCTTTACTGTGGGAACATATACGGAAAGATCTTATCATGTGGGCTCCCTCATGCTTTTGATGGTTTACTTTTTTAATAAACACACATTACAGTTTTACATTTCAATTTTTGTGCAATACTCTGACATAAGTTAACTGTAACTCCTTGTATGCTTCCATGCCTTATTTTGACACACCAGTGTAGCAGTTATTTGCATATTTATAATTTAATTTTCATGAATTGTGACAACTTCATTTACCCTTATTATTTTAAGGATCACAAATAAAGCTCACAACTTTGCATGGCCTGCTAGGCAGAAGCATTCAGATATGGCAGCTTTGACCATATTTTTTTCTATCTTATACTTTCTGATGGTACCTCCTTTTTGTCTGAGAGAAGCACACAAATGCAGCAAGGATCTGTCTTTGTTTAACTGAAAGACAACATATATGCTTGGCAGTATCACTGTCTTGTTTACAGGTGCAGATTTTATTTGGAGTGCCATGTTTGATACTGCTTGCATAAGATTTCT
>JAUUDZ010050845.1:0-10492 GCA_032361705.1 Panulirus versicolor | reverse complement strand
CGAGGAATGGCAAGCACACCCCCAACTTGCCTGCCTCAGGTGTTGACGTCACCGCCATCCCTCCTCGAGGACCAATCTGCCAGACTCAAGTGCCCTCGGGGTATGAGAGAGTTAAGTGGCACCAGGTCTCATGGTTCGTATTGTATAGATAGTAGGATGGGCGAGGAGCCTTATTAGCGGAGGGGTCCTGGGGCAGATCACTTTCGTGTACTGCTTCAGGAGTGTCTTGGGTTAATCTGCTTCCACGGTGGGGTGTGATGGACAGTCTCTCAGCAGCTGAGGAGGTGAGTGAGGTATCACAGGGGGTGGGTGAGGGAGACGAAAAGATCCATTCGTGGAAATGTTGAATTATTGCAAGACTTGCTTGAGTACAGGGCCAGATATTGTTCAGTCTGCTCATGTACCCAGTTGGCCATGGTCAGGAGGGGGTAGGGTAAGGCCTGACCTCAGGGGTAGGAGGGTCAGGTCCTAGCCCTGAGGTCAGGGGGTTATATACTGAGGTCTGATCCCCGGGGGAAGGAGGTGTTACAGTGTCGAGGGCGGTTCAATGCCGCCTAACTTTTTGCCTCTGTTGATTGTGTCATCGGATCTCCCCCTCTCCCTTCCATCCCTCGTCCCCCTTGCCTCCCTTCACCATAACCCCTACCTTCCCTCCCTCGCCACTCTTACTTCCCATAACCCTGACCACCCTTCTCATCCTTCCCCCTTTGAGGCCCTTAACACACACGTGAACAATCACTTCATAAAAGTGGTGACCTAAGGCTGAATTTGACTGGAAATACTTTTGCCTTTAATATGACCTTAGAGTAAAACAATCATTAGTTACTCCACACCTTGCTATACACGTGGTCTCTGCCCCAACACATCTTTGGAATGTCAGGTCTCTGCAGGTCCACATCCATCGCAACACAGGGATGTTGCAACATGTCCATACAACACTGTACTTCTGTAACAATTAGGCACAGTGCTTCTCTACAACACCTCGGCTCAGTAAATGTTTTCTACGCCATTGTTTTCACAAAACGCTACATGTGCACAACGCCTCTGCGTATCACTGTCTCTAGTACAAAAAAAAAGCTTTGTAACATACTGTAACTTCGATAACATTAACTGAAACACATGCTGTCTGCTGTACCTCGCCTCTGTAATACTGTATGCTTGTAGTGCCTTGTCCTTGCATCAAACCAGCTTTGCTTCACCTATTCTTTGCAACACCTCGCTCTACACCCTTCCTCCGCAACACCTCGCTCTACACCCTTCCTCCGCAACACCTTGTCTTTCTTACAGCTTTTTTTTTTACTACACCACTTCACTATTGCATCATCACGTCCTTCATGTACCTGCTCTTTGCAACACCTCGTCCTTTTCTCTGAAACATCCCCTTCCTGGTACACCTTTTCTACGCAACACCTCATTCCCTTTACAGACTTCTTTACTGCAATACCCATTGTGTGCAACACTTGCCCTGCAAAACTCACAGTTCAACTTACTTTTTTTCTTAATCTTCTACACTCTCGCCTCACTCTCACCAGACTCGATTCAGACAATACAGAACCTCGTCCACCAACACACACACACACACACACACACACACACACACACACACACACAAACATGCACACAAATCCAAGAAAAGGTCATGATGAACTCGAAAACCTTGTGTCGCGGGGGAGAAGTGTTCAGGAACAATCGAACCTTTGTCCCAAAGATGCCGTGCCCGTCAACACAGCCGAGCGCGCCACTAGAAGGACTATTGATGGTCTGGTTATTTAAGTGTCGTGGATAATCTCGTCGCCAGAACTTCTCTCTCTATAAATACAACCTTTGTGGCGGTTGTGGTGGCAGTAAACACACACACACACACACACAGGCCTTCATCAGTTTGCCTGAGTTATGATGTATGTGTTCGCTTGGCTTCCCACTGGGGTTTTGAGAAGGAAAGACCTTGCGTAACAGGGTCGTTATTAGACGAACTTATTAGTCACTTACACGAAACGATCAATTGTGATCACAGGTAATAATATAGTAATATCACAGCTTTTGATGTTTTACTGGATCATAAACAAATATTTCCAGAAAATCTTTTTTTACAAGAGTGATAAAGAAGGACACATACACACACCCCAGGATCCTTGGTCATCACTCACTCCACACTTGGCCAGGTAGTGACGTATTGTACGTATTAAGGATGATAATAATAAGACACTTCACAGATGAACATATAAATGGCAATCAGATCCGTATACTTAGAAATCATACATATATCATTACGAGTGATAATTCACTTACAGCGAGGCTCTTTCATCGTTGTTGGACGATAGGGAGTACAATCCTATTATGGAATTTCTCGCCATTGGAAAGATAATGATATAAAAGAGGGGGATATCAAGCCACCCCCACTGTCCTCATCGGAACATGGCTTTCTTCCTCTTGCTGTTCCTACCTGCAGGAAGTCAGTGAGAGAGGAAGATTCTCGACTCGTTAAGCTCCCAGCCACCTCAATCAACCTAGACAAACATATGAACAACACACATACATGTTTACATACATGATTATCACATTAGTGTGAGACCTTGAGATGTACACACATAAACAGAAGCGTGACCGGACCAAAATGATAATTTTCTACTTTGGTCGCTTGGTCTCTTTCATTGGGAGTAGTGAGGTCTTTATATGAGTTAGTGGTACATGAATGGGTCGGCAGAACACCTCATGAATGTTTCTTTCTACCATGTACCACGGCAGGGATGAGGTCCATTCAATATGGCCTTCTTGTCATTTTTACAGATCGAATGAGGGAGTTTTCTCTTGGATCCACCGCTCGGCTTGGCTCAGGGAACAGTACCCGTCTTGCAAGATGCGGATCTGGGTCTCGGACATAAAAAGGCAGGGAGGGAGATATATCATCAACTCCACCACAGACAGGGAGCAGCTGATGAAGGCAGACATCCCTTCCACCTCAGGGGGCACGGACGAATCACTTCAGGAGGCGTCGTCTTCTCTTCCACCTCGCCAGTTCGAACTACAAGTGACACTGCTCGAAGTCCGGTTCCTGGTCGTCTTCTTTATCTTCTACAGTCGCCTCTATATTGGGACTCCTGTCGGAGAGTCTGGTGGAGGAGGAGGTGTCTGTCCCATGCTGGGAGGCGTATCCTGAAGTGACGGAGAGGGACTGGAAGGACGAAGAGATGGATGTGTTGGAGGATCTGGAAATCCGCTCAGCTTCCAGTCTCTTGTAAGGTGATTTGAAGAAGGTGATGACCAGACAGACAACGAACGACATAAGACTCATGACCACCATCAAGGACACTGTGGGGCAGGCAGACGCACAGGTGAGTACATCTTCGAAAACATATGTTTGCATAAACTCCAAAATATTCGTCACTCAATTTTGTGTTTCCTTGCTTGAGGAAGCATCCTAGAGGGAGCTCAAATGTAAATTAAGAAATCTAACGCAACTAGGAAATCTGGGGGTACAGGAGGAAGATAGCAGTCAAACACTTACCTCGAAGTATGAGGGAGAAATTCAAAGTTGAGGACAGGATGGTCAAAGCTTTAACTAAAAAGGTCCTTAAGATGTCGATCCTTTGAAACTGAGAGGAACGGTTCAGTTGGAGAACATGACGAGGAATCAAGCAAAACGAGCCAACAAAATATGGGAAATAATCTTCTTTAGCCAAAGATTATCGGTTTCATGGAATACGGTAAGTGAAGAGGAAATAGAAGGTGACTAACAATGAAAAAAAGAAGAAATTTATGAAAGAAACGAGAAGAAAAAATATGGGGCTGCACAAGCGTGAAATTCTTGCCCGAACAAACATTACTAAATAAGTACCAGAAAAAGTGGCAGATAAGAATACACACACACACACACACACACACACACACACACACACACACACAACGTAAAATACAAATGATGGACGATTTCGATTATAATGGGATAGTCTGGCGGATTCTCATGGTGACAAGGAATCACGACCACACAAGTTTCTGGTGTATGTCTGGGAAATATTCCTACACCAGCAGGTCAGTCAGCGATCTAAGATAAGGACTGATACCCCACTATTTGCTAGATCTTATCTTCACACCTACTGACATAAATGTTGAGAATATATACGATACACCAGTACATAAAAAGGTGATCACGCAATGCTGGATTTTAATTATGTGGCAAATGAGGAAGTTAAAAGAGCAGAGATGAGTCAGAACCTGAGGAGGAGATAGAATCATGGAAACTACACAAACCTCAACAATTTCTATGATAACAAAGTTCGGGAAACGGAGTACAGTAGCTAGGAAGCAGAGCATCATTATGAAAGGTTTTGTGAAATTCACAGTGAAGAGAGGGGAACGTGGGCGTCCCTTCTGACTCAGCTTCGAACTGTGACAAAGATATAGCCGACACCGCAGCCAGCCAGCCAGCATTTGCAAGGTATGAGAGAACAAGGAACGAGTATACCAGGTTAAGAAAGGAGGGAACAAGAGGCTTTGAAAATGAATATGTGGACAAGGCTGCAGGAAATCTAAAACTTTCCCATCAAATTATCAGGAGTAAATTGTATGTTAGAGAGCAGCTGATCAAGCTACGTGACCCACGGAGTAAATTTGTCGAGGATAATGTAAGGATATGCGAGGAACTGTATCACAAGTTCAGAAGTGTTTCCACAGTGGAAGACACTGTTTCAGAAAACAAAGAGGGATCTAGAAAAGACATTAACAGAACACTGAAGGGTCTTGACTCATACAAGTCCTCTAGTCCAGGAGAAATTTCACCAGATGTACAGAGTACGTGTGCATGTACACTAGACAGATCTGAAATACTGTTCAAGGTGTTCCTGGAGAAAGACAAAAGTGCCAAGGGAGTGGAAAAAGGCAAACATCATATCGATTTACATGTAAGGAGACCAGGAAGAGGCGGTGAACTACAGACTAGTCTCCTTGACAGGCGTTGGTCCGCTTGGGCCTGGAATAGACAATCAGAGAGTAAATGGATGATTTTCTATGAAGGGGAAATTACCAAAGTGAAAGGCAACAAAACTTTTGGGAAATGAGGTGAACGTGTAACGAAACTCTTAGATTTCTAGGAGAGAGTGAGCTCCGTTTTAGGCAAAAAGGGAAGGTAGGTTGGACTGTTCCCATCTGGACTTCCAGAAAGCATTTGACACTATACCGCATAAGAGGTTGATTAAGAAGCTAAACCACCAGGTAGAAATAAAGGAAGGACTCCCTCAATAGAAGGGTTTAAATAAAGGACATGTTAGAGGAGCCTCCTCCAAATAAGTGAAGGTCACCATTGGAGTGCCCCAGGGTTCTGTTCTGGGGTCGTTATTCTTCTTGATTTATGTGAATGGCTCGCCAGAAGGTTTGGACTCCGACCAGAATATGTTTACAGTTGATGCAAAGGTCATGGGGAAGGGAAAAACGAGGAGTTTACAAGGGGACCTTGACAGACTCCAAAGTTGGTGTGAAGCAAGGTTGATATAATTCAACCCGAGTCAGTGTGAAGTACTGAGGATGGGACAGAGTGAAAGACGGCCTCACAAGGGTTATCATCTAGCAGGATACAAGTTTCAGGATTCTGCGTATGAGAAAGATTTGAGAGTTGATATCGTCCATAAGATGCCAGAGTCCCACTTTAGGAAAATATTTGGCAAGCTCCTCATGTCCTCCATTAGGCCAAAACTAGAACATGCTTCTAGAGTTTCATCACTTCACATCAAAATGTACAGAAAGCTAATGGAAAAGGTGCACATGAGAGCAACAAAGATAGTACCATAATTACGAGAAATGAGTTACAGGGAAAGGCTAGAAGCCTAAAAAAATTTCCCACCATGGAAAAGAGAAGACTGATGGGTGACCTGATCACTACCTTTATGTTTTTGAACTAGAATGATGATGATGGAGACAGAACAATTCTCCGAAAGATGTAGTCATAGGAGTGCCCGAGAACAAAACATAAAATCAACTCGTGAAAAATGATGTGAAGAAGTACTTTTATGGTATAAGATAAATGAACTGAAAGAGAATGTGGGAAATGTGAACAGCATTAGGAAGTTTAAAAAACTGTATGATAATAGAGAATGTTCAAGAGATGTAGCTCCAAGATTGGAGAACTCCCTCCCTGTAGAGTACAAATAGATAATTACAAACAGGCAATTAATTACGAACACACAGGTATAGGCTGTGAGTGTGTATGCATGCATGAAGACGTGATACATTTCTATATAAGGTTAAGCGACGGGGCAACACTGGTATAAAAACTCTCCCCGTAACACACAAATAGTGACCACTAATAGTAATCATACGCACCAGATTAACACACATCCCTCACCTGTGTAATCCTTGGGCATTATCTCGCTCTCTGGGTCCTTGGTGCACACCTGGATGTCGGCGAACTGAGGCCTCTGGTCCTGGGCCAAGAGCGTCACTAGGGAGATGATAGCCACGCCCAGGACCTGACCTGCGGCACAGAGAGTAGAGAGGGTGAGGTAGTTGGCTCTGGGAGGATTGGTGAGGTGATGGAAACGGGGAGGAGGTGGGCGTCCTGTGGGTGTTGAGGTGGTAGGGAGGTGCTTCAGGCTGGGGAGATGGGTGTCATGCGGGTGTTAGGGAGGGGAGAAGGTAGTTCAAACTTGGGGAGGTGGGTGTACCCCAGGCGTTAAGTAGGTGGAATGGTAGTTCGAACTTGGGAGGTGTGTCTCTCCCGTGTGTTGAGGAGCCGTTTATACCTAAGTGTATACAAATAAGGGTTTGAATCCCATCTTCATAAATTTTCAAGCTTTTTGTCTCACGCACATATGGCGGTTCACGTAAGACAATGTCCCCAGGGGCTGGCTTGCCTTCTTAAAGAAAGTAAACATCTTTTTTTTCAAGCGTGCTTTATTCCTAACCATCTCAGACGTAAGGGAAGATAATAAATAGGAACAAATATAATACTAGGAAAGAAGGAGGTATCACGATAGTCAGTCCTCGTATGGCTCGTCTCCAAAACACAAGATATGGAAAGCAGCAGCCAGAGGTATGGGGTGGGTGTTGGCAGGTTCCTCACCTGACAAGAAGATGAAGGCAGTACTGATGGATTCCTCCACTGGGTACGTCGCCTCTACCGCCAGTTCCAAGCCTATCGGGTACGACCCGAGCCCGAAGAACCCGAAGAGACCCGTGCTGACGGCGACGATGGCTGGCTGACCCGGGACCATGAACATCTGCCGGGAGGGGGTCGAACCCTGGTGTTAGTTACCTTGCGCTTCAGGAGTACGAATCTTTTAAGATATCAGGATTACCTGGGTATTTAGATACTGGCCCTAAAAAAGTAATGATAGTTCCCTTCTTTTAATGATTACCCGATCGAACAAGAACCCGGTAGCTTTCGATATCTGGATACCAGTATTTTGATTCCCGAGTTCTACTGGTGTGAAATGTGAGTTCCATTGTTCTGATAACTAAGTCCTAGTCTTTTCATATCAAAATGCCGTTAAATAGTGATATCAGTATATCAATATACCAGACCGCAACATCAAGAAACCAGAAGTTGTATATCAGAGAACACAAAAATAAAGAAAAGGCCCCCTGGCGGCCATTCGAAAACCTAAGGGAGTCATGTGGTTCACTGAGCCTCGGGTAAACCGTCTGAGGTGTTACTGTGGTGTTCATTTGTGAAGATGATGCTCTTGCATACGTCGTCCATCTTCTGGTTGCTGGAATGTCTCTCAGAAAGATCACAGAGCAACAAACACACGCAGGTTCAAGACGAGAAGTTTTTCAGAAGTTTCGTGTTCGTGATTCGTCCGATTCTTCGTTTAGAACTTTTTTCTGTTCAACTTTCACGTCACTCAGAGTCTGCTGGGTGGATGGCCTAAGTCTGCTGGTATTTGTCCCAAATGTAACAAGTATAACATCATCACAGACTCATTTGCATACTCAAAAATGAAATTGGCTAATATACTTAAGTTCTGAAAAAGATATCTATCCTTTACGATCCTCAGGAGCGAGCAAGTTTGTCGAAAGAATGTGTAATGGCGCGCGCACACACACACTCACACACACACACACACACACACACACACACACACACACGATATAGTGTGTAAGTCAAAAGAGAGAATAATGGACCAGTACTTTCATCGCAGGAAGTCAGAGAAATTCAAATCATGCGCTGGCGAGAGTGACTCCCAGTGTCAACACATCGTATATCAAACTGATGATATCGGCGGCCGAGATAACAGACATGTTTACACTCTGGCGGTCATTCTTACGAGCGTTTTCTGAGTCAGTGTCGGGATGATGGACGCGACATCAATGCTGGAGATAAACTCTATAACATGAGACGATTCTCGCTCGCTTGACGCCCTCGATGTTGTGTTATCCTCAAGACACAGTGGTGCATCCTAGTGGGTCGAGGGTATGGGTGTGGCGGGGAGATTCCGTGCCACAGTACCCAAGTAAGGAGGGTTAGATCCGACCGTCTGTCTACACTTGCTGAGAAGGTTAGCGACCTCAGTAATAGTTACATGGTCATTACGCACGCACACACACACACACACACACACACACACACTAGTGTATGCCCTAATCTTTTTCCCTTATCTAAATATATCCCTGGGGAGAGGGAAGAAAAATTACTACCCACGTATCTCCTGCGTGTCTTAGAAGAAGACTAAGAGGGGCGAGCTTGCAGGAGAAGAGGGTGCTGGGAAGCCCTCCCCTCCTGTGCTACCACTGTCCAAAAGGAGGAACAGAAGAAAGAAGCAAGTGCAGATTTCTTTTCTTCTTCGGCTCAGTTAATGTTCTTGACGCTACCTCGCTAAGGTAGGAAAAGCGACTACATATGAAATATAAATGAATAGATCAAATCTTGTTTCCATAAGACCCGCAGTGAGGAACCTCTGTAATTTTGGAACTTGAATTTGCCGAGTTCGTTAAGAAAACAGTCGTTCAAAAGATCATGAACTTACGGAATTAAGGAAATCATCGTCTTCGCCACAGGGACGACCTTCCCATGATGCGGACCGCATGACGCGCCCTTACCTCCAGCATCACGATGCAGAAGATGGCGGCAAAGCCGTAGAAGAGCAAGGTGATGGGGGCGAAGGCCTTTGTCCTGTCGGCCAGGATGCCGGTCACGGCTGAGCCAGCGAGGCCGCTCAGGATCATCACCGCGTTAGCCACACCGCTGAATATCTGTGGAAGGAGGACGTCCAGGTGAGAGGGATGAGTGGAATGGAGAGAGGTGAGTGGAGGAACAGGGATGATGAGTCAGGTGAGGACGTGATGAGAAAGAGAGAGAGAGAGAGAGAGAGAGAGAGAGAGAGAGAGAGAGAGAGAGAGAGAGCAGGGCCTTGGATGGCCTCCGACAACACACAAGACACCCTCAATATCAAGACAGAGATAACATCCATAGTGAACAGTGAGTAACATGTACATGCCTCGACCTGGGAAGCAACTGAGTGAATTAATAAAGCATCTGGTAGACTGGGAGATCGCCAGGTGCACAGTGTAACCATCATTTGCACGTTATATATCCAACATCTTATAAGGAAATGAAGGACTTTGAGGCACTAACGTCGTGGTATCCTAAAGGACAGAGAAGTTGCTGTGTGAGGGTAACGAGGGAGGAGAAGATCGCCACTCCACACCCTAGGGAGAGCAGCAGCAGGAGGTAGGGCATCGTGGTGAAGGCTTCCCTCAGCTGGTGCAGGTAGGGCGCCCTGTCTCTCTCCCCACACTCGGCACTGTAGCTAGGCGGCGTCGGAGGTTTCGATCTGCAAAAATGAAGCGAGTCAGAGGACGGCATCGAGGACGCATGGAATCTGAATCTATCTTTAAATAAGATTACACACAATGCTCGATGCTTATTAATCAAACACATGAAACTATCCTGGTGCCTCGAATTCAAATCCAGTTCCCTTTATGACACTGAGAATTCGTATAAATCGATAACTTTGAACCCATATCCGGTTCCCTTTATGACACTGAAAATTTATATATAAATTGATAATTACGATCCCATCACTGCCCCACTCGACGCGTAATGTCTTGCGTCAAAAGGCTGCGATATTTGCGCAGTGAAGATAAAACGTCTGAGTCATAAGTGTTATCTTCCATAGGAAAGTGATATTACTTTGAACTTTAGAGACGTTGTTCGTTCCACCAATCTTAAGAACAAGAAATTGTTCAGTATTGAACAGGCAGAACGGTAGTGTTCATACTGTATTAAACATCAGAGATGAAGAATCGTCATCGCTGTATTTCTCTGTATGATACATGGACTACACAATAACTTGTGCATTATACACTAACTACAGTATACTGCATCATACACGGACTACAAATACATGGCATCATACAAGGACTGCATCATAACTACTGCATAATACACCATTCCTCCCACTGGGCCATCTATCTGTCTCTCTTTCCTAACCCCCATCCTGCTCCATCATCCCTTTCTCCTCCTCTCCCTCCTCCTCCTCCTCCTCCTCCTCCCCCCCCC
>JAUUDZ010050834.1:0-10492 GCA_032361705.1 Panulirus versicolor | reverse complement strand
CCTATTACACATCGCAGTGCAGTGCGGCAGTTAATTGCCAAGTTTCATGAAACTGGATCAGTTGCTGATGTGCTGAGATTTGGCAGGCCAGCAGTAGTAACAGAGGAGAATATACTGGATATTTCAGATTCCATATTGCAAAGCCTGAAAAAGTGTGTACATGAATTGGCACAGCACATGAGCATCTCATATAGCAGCACATGTAGAGTGCTAAGGAAGCAATTGCACCTGCATCCCCACAAGATAACATCAGCGCATAAGTAGAAAGAAAGGGACAGTATCGTGTGTTGAATGTTGCCAATAGTTTAGAGACTTCATAACTGCCAGTGAAGAGGATGTCCTGAATGTCATATTATGTACTGATGAGGTGTGGTTTCATTTATACAATTACATCAATACCAAAAACAGCCATGTCTTGGTCAGTGACTAATCTGCATGGCATCATAGAGACACCATTGCATTATCAGAAGGTTGATGTGTGGTGTGCCATTTCTCGAAATTGGATAATCAGTCCCACTATCTACAGTGGCACAATCAACTTGGAACGTTTTTGTAAATTGATTCTCTGCCCATTCATTGGTCATTTAGATTAGGATGATATTGCCCACGGCTCCTTCCCACAGGACATTGCTACTGTCCACTTAGCTGAGGTCTCTATGAAGGTACTGTGTGATGTGTTTAAGAATAGAATATTTTCAAAGGACATTTGGCCACAACAATTGCTGGATCGTACAACCCCTTATTGTTTGTGGGAAGCAATGAAAGGCAATGTTTTCAAAGACAATCCTCACATTTTCCCTGAATTGAAGGAAATCATCACAAATTTCAGTAGGAACATCTCTGATTGATATGGGTGCCATTTCAGTCATTTGTTGCAATGTAAGTATGGGAAATGTATTTATATGAATATACAGAGATTCTCTGAATATACTCATCTACAATAGGTGCACAGGTACTTTTTGTTCACCATGTAATTCAGAGACAATGTGTGTATTATATTAAAATAAAAAGAAATGATGTATAAAACTTTGATATAATGATATGATCGCAATGTCACTACTGATGCTGTATGTTTTTACTCCCACAAAGAAGCCATCCAGCAGGGCCACAAAGAATGCAACCTAAACACCCACCCTAGCAATACCACCTGCTTATGATGCAACTCCTACTTCTCCCTAGTAATGATGGTTTCCATAGCTAGGCCAAAAGGAGCTTGTGCCCTCATGACATTTGCATGATTTATGGATAAAATTTTATTGATGCTTTGGTAAATTGTGGAACATTTAGACTGGAGCATTAGGTAGTAATATTTGGTAGAAGTGGTTGGTAGGAACATTAGATAGGTGCCTTTGCAAAACTGAGCTAGGCTTTTCCTCTGCCAGTAGCCTGTTAAGGGTGAGGCACTAAAGGCTAAGAAGCGGCACTGGAGTTCACTGATTATGGGAACTCATATGCCGTGGCCACCTTGAGGGAGTTCCAGTTGGGAACAAGTGTCAGAGATATAGATAGGTAAACTGTGGATATTCAGAACTTGATGTCATGGTTGGTAAAATTGTATACATTATTTGAAGTACATATGCTCAAAACTGTGGTTGGCAAGGGACCTCTGTGTAGTAGTAAAAACAGGATAGCAAAGCAGAAGGTATCTCCCCACCTACCTATCCTTGCTGAACTGCCAGCAGGAGAAAGATAAGAAAATAATACTATGCAGTATAAGGGTAAGATACTGTCGTGGAAATTTTACAGGAAAGAGTGGATTGAAAAAAGTTTCCTGTAAGTTTGACAACATCCATTTCATGGACGGACTTTGGAAAACAACAAAAACAGATAATCTGGCTTCCATACTGTTACCAAATCTAAGTGAAGCATTTATCCAGCTTTCATTTGAAGGTACTTGTAGTCTGTATTTACTACTTTGGGAGGTAGTTCATTCCAGTACTTCACCATGTTATATGTGAAAATTATTATCTACATTGCTATAACATCTCCATCCTTTTATCTACATACCATTTATTTCTGGTCATTGAGCCTCTGTCTGAGGTGATGGATTTTTCTATGATGTGCTCTAAAAATTATTTGGTATTTTGAAATTTTCTATTGGGTTTCCCCAGAGTCTGACTTTTCAGAGAGAACAATATATCTTTCCATATAAAGTTTACTTCAGAGTGAAGGAATTAGTTTGGTTGCTCTACTTTGAATTAATCAGGTTTGGGGATCAGACCTGAATGGTGTAGCCTACTCCAAATGAAGTCTAGCCAGAGCATTATAAAAGGTATTTATGGTATCCATTGTTGTGTTATTTACATTTCTAGCCATGAAACCTAACATCCTGTCAGCTGTATAGTATGCAACTAGGCATTTTTTACCATATATAAGCTCATTATTCATTATTACTCCAAGGTCTTGTGATGATAGGTCAAGTAAGGAGGCAATATAAAGCTCAGGTACTGTACTGAAATACTTGAGGAGATATTAATACAACTAGAGTGAAAATGCTTGTGTGTGTGAGCTGGCGAGTGAACTGCAACTGACTCTTGGTGGACTGACTAGCCTTCACATAGACACTGACCTGGAACACTAAAATAGACCACCACAGCTCTCTAAACCACTTGTTACATCCCTTTCTTCAATATGAATATATTTTTATCTATTACACTTAACCGTTGTGTCCTGCGTTAACGAGGTAGCACAAGGAAACAGACGAGGAACAGCCCAACCCACTGACATACACATGTATATACATAAAAAGCGATTATATACATAACAGTAGAGCGAGCTACAGAAATAATGAAATTAATTAAAATACATGCATTGATCTTCAATAAAAACATATAAGATTCTTGCAATTTGATACAGTAGAAATACCAAATCAAAACTCATTGAAATTAAAGCACTCTCATTATAACAGCCAAGAATTACAATAAAATACAGTGCAGATACAGGCTACACATACAAAATTATAGGATGAAACTCAGTAGTTTGATCATCTACTCCATAAAGTACTGGTGTTTTTTGATCCTCAGACCAGTGCAATGGACCTGGTTACAATATAGGACTGTCAGGAGACATGGCATCAGGTTTACTGGTCTTCTTTGTTTGGCATGTTGGTTGCAATGATGGTTCGTATGACTCTGCTCTCAAGGGGCTACTGGCTCGATCTCATCAGTCTGGTACAGTTCCCAGTGAAACCCTGCAGTCTCCACTTTCCATTGATCCGTACCATCTGCTCTCCTAACATAGTATCTCTCCTGTGTAGAAGTTGATGACAGTTCTTCTTGTATATCTGATCACTAACTTTACCCACAGATATTTGAGGTGAGATTTCCTCTAGGCATACTCCTGGCATCCACTGTTGACTGCCAGGAAGTTGTGTGCATATTGTATTGCCTGGAGAGTAGGAACTAGTGAATATGAACCTCAGTCACAATAGTATGCCTGTTTAGCTTTCTTTCTAACCATATCCATAAATGTCTTGCTCTGTGGAGTGGTATGGTTGTGGCAGAGTTAAAGTATATGGCATTACTGTCTTACACTAGTGACTCATGACATGTGCTGAGCTTGAATGCATATCCTCACTTGTTTAAGAATGCCATGACCTCTACTTGACTGGACAAATTGCACTTTTGTAAGCAGACTCTTCACTGTTTTCACAAAATCTTTGACTTTCCCATTAAGCTACATATATTTAGGAATAGAGGTGATGTGCTCAAACAGCCATTTTTTTTTCAGGAAGGCTTGAAAATCTGCCATGCTGAACTGTAGTCCATTATCAGACACTAGGGTGTGGTACTTCATGCATAGATGACCTGAATCACTTGTATCACTCTCTTTGATATGAGGCTCCATAGTTAGGCTACATCTGTGTAGTTACTGTACAGTAGTAGTCTACAACAACCAGTAGATCATGACTGGCAAAATGACAAATGTCAGCCCTCACCTAAAAACAGGGTTGAGGAGCAAAATCATGGTTTCAAAGATGTTCCATACTTAGGCTTTCTCTTTTCATTAAACAAATGTCTCAGAGGTTGACAAGTATTTTAAGATCTGCTGACATTTCCAGCTAGAAGGGTGCCTCTCTCAAACAACACAGTATGACCCTCATGTGCAATGTCCAGCAATTCCTTGCAAAAAGAGACTGGCACCACTTGCTAGTTCCCTTTAAAGATTGATTCATTGTCTGTTTGCAGTTTGCCTTGTTAGTTAAAGAATGGATGCACCACAGCCAGAATTGAAGTTTTTGTGTCAGACCATCCTAACTTTATCACTTTGTGCAGCTCTTACAAGGTTTCACACTATTCTGTACATCTTCAGGTTTCCTAAATTCTTTTCTCATTCACCATCAGAGTGGCTTGGTTCTCCACTGTGTAAAGCATGTTACCTGTTGTCAAGTTTTCCACATAAGCAGGCAAATATGCATGAGTAAGAGTATCTGGAAAAGCCAAATTCAATTCTTTAATATATATATCATCTGAACTGTAACCTGGATGACACAGTAGCTTCCTTTGTAGTCATGCTAGTGAAGCTTCCAAGAGCTTCTTGAACATGGATTCTGAAGGTTGATGATCTGTCTGTTCTTTGACTAATTTGCATCCTAACAAATACTGGTGGAAGCGTTTACAAGCATAGAAGATACAAGTGAGATGACCTGACCATACTGGATGAGTGCAGTGCCTTGTCCTGTTTATAATGAATCACACTTCACAGTAACCTCATCCTCCATACTGTAGCACTGAAAATGGGTAACTCTAAAACAGCTCTCTTAGCATCTTTAAATGACTGCTGTTGAGCCTATTGCTGCATGTGTATAGTATAATTTTTTGTAATTTCCCTCAGAGGTTGGGTCATGTTTGCCAGCTCAAGCAAAAGTTTGGACTAGCACTGAATAATTCCAAAGAAACACCAGATACCCAATACAGCAGTCAAAGGCATCTCCCTCAAGGCTTTAACTTTCTATAATGCAGGCTTAACTCCCTGTGGCATTACTGCATGGCCAGTAAAGGGTATTCTCTTAGCCTGAGCTGAGGTCTGTCCACTCCTAGAGCCACATTGCCTTCCACTAATTCTATAAAAACTGGTGCAGTTTCTTATAATGGTCTTCAATTATTTCCTCTTCAGTCCTACCACAGCCAAACAGTGAAATCATTAGCTTTAACTTCAGCTCTTGGTAAACCTTCTTTTAGCTAATGAATGTGATGTTTGAAGTCTTCAATGCAGAACCAATCCCAAATGGCATCCAGAACCATCTGTATCTACAGAAGGTGGTACTGAATATAGTCGGGTTGAAGTTCTGCTCTTGTAGTTGTGTCAAAGAAAAATGCATTACTCCCAGAACTGGGAAGACATTGCTCTCTATAATCATGTGACATTGTCCTCAATAACTGGTGGTAGGTAGTGCTCTCTTCTGATTGCCTTATTCAGAGCTCTTGACTCAAGAGAAATCCTCAGCTTTCCATTATTCTTTTGCACTACAACCATTTATGACACCCAGTCTGCTGGCAATTCAGCTTTAGAAATGATTCCCAGTTATTCCAAATGATCTAGCTCCTCTTATCATTTGAGAACATTTAGCCTCTGGTACTTGAATGTGGTGCTTGTTTTACTGGAGGCCCTGATTCTCTGACTGAAATTATTAAAAGTATAGTCAACTTGCCCTCTGATCTGTCAAACTCCTGTGGGTAATATTGAAGTCATGTACCTTTAGTAATGACTTAACATGACACTTATGTTGCATGGATATTGGCTTTACAGTTCTCTTACTGCAGGTTCAGCATATCATTATCCTTCATTTCTAACAAACCTAAAGACACTGTTTACCTCTAGGAAGTTTTACAATCTAGGTTGAATGATCTGATGCCCATGACACTATGCTCTTCAAATCTCCCATTGAAAGGTTGCCTTTCTGTCCATTTCTATACAAAACTGTGCTAGACAGCTGAACCCTTTCCAGCTGGTTGTCACCTATATACATGAATGAATACTGCATTGCAATCTGTTCCACCATCATTCTGTAATCTAATGTTGAACTTCATTTCTAATTTTCAAGGTAACAGTTTGCTCTGCTTTAAGATAAGCATTTAACACCATCCTTACATTGTAGACTTCCAGTTCTGAGTCTTCCAGTATATATGTGTTAGCCATTGCATTAACTCCATGTGTCCCAAGATGTGAACTTGTTTTCTTTCAACTCTTGGCTATTTATCATGAAGTAGTTCCATGCTTTGCACCTCGAACTCACTTTGCTTCAAGTCTGACAAAACTCCTGTTGCTTTCTGTAGTCTCTTCCTCAATATCTACTGTCAGAGATCCACCCCATTTCTGCAAACTTGACTGCTCCTCTTCACATGCAAATGAATATACACTGCCACCTAATTTTTCTCATGCATTTCTCTGTTACATGTTTATTAGTTCACTGACTTGGCATATCTTTAGGGTAAGATCAGGTGAAATATTGTTTTCCTCAAGCAAATGATCATGGACCTTATTATCACTTATATCAAACATAGTGTGGCCCATTAAAATATGATATGGTATGATATTCTCAAAATCACAGTTGAGGGCAAGATTTCGAATTGCAGAAACATAGTGCTCAAAAGATTCATAAGGTGCGTGTCCATTTAGATAGAACCTATACCTCTCAAAAGCAGTATTTCATAGGGGCTGGCAGTAATCCTTGAATGCTTTGAGCACCTGCTTGATATCCTTCTTCTGCACTGGAATGAATGTGAAAGTGTTGAATACCTCATGTGCCTTGGCTCCTGTCACAGTCAGCAATATTGATACTTGCATTTGTCTTCTCATTTTATTTAACTTTTTTGCCACTATGTAACAGTATCATTGGCTTTTCCATTCACAACTTTGCTACATATTTATCATGAATGTTGAAACAGGCTGGAGGTTGTAAAACATATAGTGCTATCGAGGAAGTCTTCTCATCATACTAAGAGGGGTCATTCCAGGTTGCCACCAACTGACTCTGGGCAGGCTCACCAGCCTTCACATAGACCACTCCTACCTCAGAACACTCAAGTATCCCACAACAGTTCCTTATCTAAACCACTTATTACCGTTCCTTTCATCTTTAACTTCTTGTAGAAGTTTATCAAGTATGTGTACTCATGACATATATGTTTGTGACACCAAAGTGCAAAAGTATGCATTTGCCTATATTGCCATGTCCACTCAGCTAATTTATCTAAATCCCTCTGAATCTCCTGGTAATCATCCTATCAGTTGATTATGTTTTAAAGTTTAGTGTTGTTGGTAAATTTTGCAATTCTGGTGGTGAGTCCTGTCTGTAGGTCATTGATATAGACAATGAAAGGTATGAGTCCTAGGACTAAGCATTTTGGAACTCCACTGGACACATGAAACCAATCAGATACTTCCCTATTTAACACTATTCTTTGCTTTCTGAGAGAATTCAATGTCTTATGCTTTGAGCTTTGATTTCATTTAGCAATCTTTATATGCTACTATTCTGGGGGTTTTATGAAAGTTCAAGTACATGAGAGTGTATTTTGGAGTCCCAGTCATTTCATTCTTGACTAGAATATTCAGTCAGATTTGGTAAACATGATCTTTGATTCAATGAACCATGTTGATGGTCTGTTATGAATCTAATTTCAACTAGGAATTTAATAGTTTATTGCTAATTATTATTTCTAATACTTTACCTAGATTTGAAGTGAAGCTAGTAGGGGTGGTAGCTTGAAGTATATATCCTGTCACCAAATTTGAGATTTGATGTTACATTAACTAGCTTCCAGTTTTTAGGAACTTTCCCTTTCTGCAATGATTTGTTGATTATATTGGTGAACTGAAAAGCTAATTGCCTGCTAGCTTCTTTCAGTTTTCTAAAGAAGATATTATCTGGACCAGTAGATATATTCAAATTCTTTGTTTAGATATTTAGGAGATGAATTATTGTTGGCAGCCAAAGACCAGGGAGGTATATTACCAGTCCTACCCACCTGGGTATTGGGGAGGTTTAGTGATGGTTGCGGGTGAGCCAGCACTTCAGTGGTTGTCAAGTTGCACTCCTCTGACCCAGATAGTTGTCTTTCCTTTCTGCCTTACCCACATATGGACTACTGACATTTTGTCTACAAATATACAGTCTCTCCTGGATTCACATAGAACTTGACAACACTTAACTCACACAGCTCATTCTTTGTAACTCTAGATTTTCCTGTGGTGAGAACTGTGTGGTGAAATAGTAGGAGCAGTAGATAGAAATAGTAGCTAGGAACATTTAGGTAGGAGCATTGGAAAAAAGTATTAGGTAGAAGTAGTAGGTAGTAGCTTTAGGTAGACACATTAGGTAGTAGTCAGTAGGAACAAATCGGTAAGAGCCTCTGCAGACACTGCGCTAGAGTTGCCCTCAGCCGCTGGCACTGGAGTTCACTTATTATGGAGACTCTATTACCATGGCCACCCCCTTGAGGGAGTTCCAGTTGGAACAGGCATCAGATATATAGATAGATAGAATTACTGGGGCTGGATGCATATTGGACACCATTATCAGGGCAGAACAGGGGCAGAAACCACAGAAATTATTTGAATGAAAAAGGTACAGAACACTACCTCCTCAAATTCATACTTTGGAAATTCATGCATCATTTTGGCAGCAATTTTGAATGTACAGGCATTTGGATTGTGGATGTTTGGACAGGTTATATACTTGTACAAAAAAAAAATTGGGGGGGGGTGACAGTTAATCAAAACCTGAGGTTTTTTGCCAGGAAGTGATTTAATGAAATTTATGAATAAATTTTCTTATGAAATGGAAAATTTCCACATTAGAATATCATCCTTCATGCCCAATTAGGACTAAAGAATCCTTTAGTCTCAGAAAATTGTGTTTTTTCATCCAGGCCCCTTCTAAGCCCTTATTAGCAAGGAACACTCACTGTTAGATCAGGAAATTGCTTCTTTCTAACTTGGTTGAATTAAGGTGGAATAGCAAGAGGAGAGTTTGGCATTCAACAAACATCTTTATTCAAAAGTATTTCAGTTTAGGTATGCCCATGGGTATATCACTTTTAGAAGAGAATTTATGGCTAGGACCAGATTGCCATCGAGGGTAAGTACTTTGACTTTTTCACAGGTTTTTCTCAAACTCTCCACTTTCATATAAATGTACTTTTAGATTTTCATAGGATTTGTCTTTAGGTGGAAATTATAAGTTCTCATGAATGGACAACCATTTTTCTACTGTAGGGAGAATGTTTGAACATCCATATATTTTCAGTTTTCTTGCTTCCCATCTTTCCTTTTAAAACAACACTTCTTTAGAGTTGGTAATAACACCCCAAGGCTCAGTGATCAGTGAGATATTGTCTTGGCAGGTTAATTAGCATGATTTGACCTCTGTATTATGACTTTATAGGCTTAGGTAGGTTATATACTTTTTAGTCTTCTTGAATGATAACTTTTTTCATATTCGAGGCGCCAATCAGGGACAAAAGTCCACATCTAAGCCAGACCTTAATTAATATGTAGAGAGGTTAATGAGAGGGAAATAGAAGAGACAAGGGAAAGTATTTAAGAATTTTGGAGGAAGTGAAAAACCTGTCTTTTGAAATGTGCCAGGCATAGTTATTGGAAAAGACTTAAGAGGGTCGTGACCTTCAAAGTGTAGGGAAAGAAACAGTTATCAAAACAGCCCACCCTTGAATTGCCATTGGCCACACAGTAATCGTGTCATGCAACAGCTTGCCGAGTATTGTGTGGTCTAGCTAGTGGTGGGACCACACAAGCAGCTCACTTTTGGTGTTTGTTGGTCTCCATAAAAGATCATGTGCTGGCCTTGTAAGTATTGTGGTGATGAAAGACCATGAATCCTGTTTGAGACACCATATTCTTGTGAATGAAACAGTGTTTTAACTCCCCATTGAGCAATTGCTTTCTCAGATGCCCACAGACTCTGCCTATGACAGAGAAAAAGTTTTTCATCTTCCAGAATACACATTCTATTTAAGAATGAGTATGTAAATATCTAAGTAACCTCTCCAATTATTTACAACAGATAAAGGTGGCTCATCCTTCTGGAAAGGCTTACAAAATATCAACTGTGACTGGAGGTGAATGTACAGAGAAGGCTGAAGGTGATGTCAGAGATTCTAAGGTATAGTTACAATATTCAGAACAGTAAGTAGTTGTTATGTTCAGGAACTTTATCCCAAGGTTTTCTTCTTTTGTGAATTATTACTCTTCATATTATAATTTTTCTAGAGCTTGATTGCCGTTTCCTGCATTAGTGAGGTAGTTCCAAGAAACAGACAAACAAAGGCCATGTCTGCATATCTGCTCACATATGCATATATATACAGTACATATATATACACATACACACGTGTGTAGAGTGCTCATCCTCATTGGTGGCTCAGATTGGGGTGTCTAAATGTGTGTGGATGGAACCAAGATGAGAAAAAAGGAGAGATAGGTAGTATGTTTGAGGAAAGGAACCTGGATGTTTTGGCTCTGAGTGAAA
>JAUUDZ010050823.1:0-10492 GCA_032361705.1 Panulirus versicolor | reverse complement strand
GTCGGAGGTGGAGGGAACGAGGAGAAGTGGGAGACCAAATTGGAGGTGGAAAGATGGAGTGAAAAAGATTTTGAGTGTTTGGGGCCTGAACATGCATTTCCACCTGTTACACAGGGGTCCCAGGTTCGATCCTGGCTGTTGAAGGTTTGTATGTTCTATGAAGGTGCGCGTCCCTATGCACTTTGTTTGTATTCATATACCTCCGCGTTGTACAGTTAGGTTCAGTAAAATGCTATCTGCTGGCTATCTCACTGACTGACTTACCTTCTTTCTTTGATTACTTGTCTTGAATCTTGATGGCTTTATATTAAATAATTTATCCAGTCATAGGAAACTTTTGCACCCTTTTTCTTGCACCCAGGTTTTTTAAGGCATCCTCCATCTTCACCTATGTCAACATCCTAAAGTGCATTGTCTTTTTTAAAATAGATGGCAAAGAAAATCTTTTCTGATAGATTCAGTTTTGTTTTTTATGATGTGGATGCTGCTCTCACTAACAACATAATGACGAGCAACTGCTGAAGTGCCAGGTCTATGCTCTTCATTCAATATCTTAGACTTTTATATTCTATCTATCTATATATCTGAAGCCTGTTCCCAACTGGGTCTCTCTCAAGGGGTGGCCATGGCAATATTCTCCATAACTGGTGAACCTCAGTGCCACTTCTTAGCCTTTATTGCCTCACCTTTAACAGGCCACTGGCAGTTCTAGTACAGCTGTAGCAGAGGCTCCTACTTGATGTTCTTACAGACTACTTTTACCTAATGCTCTTTCTTAATGTTCCCAGTTAATACTTCTACCTAATTTTTTTTTACATAATGCTCCTGCCTAAATGTTCCTACCTACTTCTGCTACCTATTGCTCCTATCATTTTGCCAAAAGGCAGGGCTAGCACATAGTGCTCACCTCAGGAAAATCTAGAGCTACGAAGAATGAACTGTGTGAGTTAAGTGTTGTCAAGTGTAATGTATGATAAGGAAAGATTGTATGCTTGTGGATAGAATGCCAATAGTTCATGTATGGGTGAGGCAGAAGAAAAGACAGCTACCTAGTCCAGATAAGTGCAACTTGACACCCACTGAAGTGCTGGCTCACTATGCAGCTGTCACTAACAATCCAGATACTCAGGCAGTTAGTACTGGTAATATAACTCCCTGGTTGTTGGCTGCTTACCAGCTTCTACCTAAACTTTTCCCCCAAGGTAAAGGTCTTCCTTATGCTCTCAGCAGATTCACTTGTAGTAGGAGTACTTGCTGGACTCGTAGACATATTGATGATTGGTTCAGTTGGGCAGAAGTATATAAATTTATGAGTGGTAAATGATGCATCCTTAGCCTTTGAATGCAAACAGAAAAGTGACTTGGTGGACAGAGTGGGATGCACAGCATTGGCACCCCACAGCAAACTAGCAGCTTGGTTCATGTTGTATCATGATGGCTTGTGTTATAATAAAAAATGTGCTCACACTATATCCCAACACTGCTGTACATTGATTTTTTTTTTTGGCATATCTAAAAAATTATGTCTACTTAAAGAAGGCTAAATTTTAAACTTATTGTATTATTTACTGACTAAATGCTCAGAGAATTGCATTTTATAGAGACCATCTGATCAAACCCATCAGAGTAGAGGCCGAGGGCTTTCCCAGAGAGAAGACTTGGACCAAATACATATGTTCAAAGGGTAAGCATACATTTCTTCCAGACCACTTGATTCAGCATGTGTGTACAGATTTTGAATCATATGCAACTGTCATGATGACTTGATAAGATGTGTACAGATGTTTGAATATTGATGAATTACAAATGAACTGTCCTTCTGCTAATTTGATTTTAATGAAACAAACAGTGGAGATAAACTGTTCTCAGGTTAACTTAATTTTAAAGAAACAGATAGTGCAGATGAACTGACCTGTGGCTGACTTAATTTTGATGACACAAGCAGTATAGATGAACTGCCCTTTTGAGTAACTTGAATTTAGTGTAACAAAGTTTTTATAATAGATAATTCATATGTATTTTTCATATATTAGATAACCCTTCACTTTAAGTGAGGTCGTTTTACAAAAACCTTGCACAAAGAGAAGTCATATGTAGTGAACCAATGAATATAGAGAAAAATGGGATGTGTGCAGCAACTTTGTGGTCAATGCTGGCAGAATCTCCCGTTACCTTCACATTATGTAGCTTCTGATGCTGAATAAGCTTATTTAGCCATCCTTTACTTGCTTGAAATGGCTCTGTCTAAGCTGCTTTGTCTTCTTTAGATAAAAACTCATAAATCGTCAGAGCTTTAGACCTTAGCTGAAGGTTACTAAGGATGTTTTTCTTCTTTGTCTCATGCTGCATGAAATATGAGAGCATTTTCTTCATCCTCTTCGTAAATGGATTCAAATCTCTGTGGTTACCTTTGTAGACAGTGGAGTAGAGTGGACCATAGAACTGAAAATGTGTTGGAGATAGTAGATTCATCCAGATTGTAAGCACACCCAAGTACTTGTGCTCCCTCACCAGCATCAGTGCATTGTAAGATTTCTGGCTTCATTTCTAAGGTCAAAGAGGTTCTCTTTAATTTAAGTGCTGGTTTTGGGGTAGAAGATGTTGCTGGATGTTGGATGCCATATTTACAAACACAAACACAGCAGGTGCGGGAAAATCAGATTAGTTGGTACGTCCAAATTGCACAAGTAGCACAGATCTGCAGACAACAGTGGTAACTGAAACTGACCTACTTGTGGGAATGTGGGGTACTTCACCCAGGACCCACATTTACTCCAGCCACCAATGCACACTGAAGTTTTAGCACACTTTCTATTGCACTGACACTCCCTCACTGTCATCAGTACGCTGTGAAATAGAATTTATAAGGTCAGAGAGGTTCTCTTCTGTTTAACTGCTTGGTCTGGGGTAGAAGATGAAGCTGGATGTTTAGATGTCATATTGACAAACACACACACACAGTGGGTTGCATGAAAATCACATTAGCAGATATATCCAAAATGCAGATGTACCATTCTGCACACAACAGTAATAACTGCGAGACTGACCCACTGGCAGGAATGTGGTATTTTTCACTCAGGACACATGTTTACTCCACCACCAACTCTCACACTTGACACACTTTCTACCTAACATAGTTGCGTGGTAGCGAATTTTGACTGCATAAGCTGGGGAAGTGGTATAAGTAGGTTCCTTGCATAAAGTGAAATTGTACATAGTGATCCTGCATAAAGCAAGGACTGGGTGTTTTAGAATATTTTACCTATTTGTAGATATTTTGTATAGAGGAAATATTAATATATTAAAACAAATAAGTGCTACTAATGCCTTGATCTTTTTCTGCTGCTCAGTGATGTAGATAACCTTTGTTCTGACAATGAAGTCCTTTATAACTGCCGCCCTAGACTTACCCTTAGCCAACCTCTTGCACAACTCCATCTTTTTGAGGTTTTAAACATTCTTCTTGCACTTTTTGTGAGATTTGGATGGCTTTGAGGAAGTGTCAGGCAATTTCTAACAATGTTTGACAAGGGCCATTTTTCATATTACTAATTTGAGATGCACAGAATCCAAAAAAATATGCAATACCAACGCACAACACTGCATGAGAAAGCACATGGGAGACAGTAAATGAGACAGTAACCAGTGGTGAAGTGTGTGCATGATTAGAAATATCTTTACATATCTTTTAATTTTTCAATATTTTTTGGGATAATCAAGGGTTACCAGATGAAACTGAAAAACTTATGTTGTTTCTGAACATTTTGTTGTTTCGAATTGTGGATAACAAAGGTTTTACTGTAATGTAGGTAGAGTATCTGACAACAAAAAAATGTATAATGAAATAATCTCCTTAATGAAAGATTAGATCATTCAAAATTCTTGCCACTATTTTCACCGAGTGTTGCAGTAATTGATGCTTGATCCATGACCAAAGCTTGATCAGGCAGTCTTCAAGGAGTCTTAGTTCAAAGCTTTTGATCGAGACATTTAACATATAGTCAGTGATCAGTGTGGTAAATTATACTTTTCATATATTTTCTTGTACACAATTCTCTTTAGTAGGTTCTTACTTAACGCATGCATGTTCCTAGAAATGGCTCTTTTCTGTCCTTGTCTGCAGCATTTCCTTCTTAATTCTAACCCTCCCTGTGTTGAACAACACCTGTTTACCTCCTTTTTTCTCACTCAGAAACTTAGCTGGCTCATTCTCCACCTCTATATTAACTATAGTGGAATCAAAAGGCTTGAGTGGGTTCAAAAGGCTTCTGTCTCATTATTTCTTCAGGTGTCACCTCTCTTTACCATCCCTTTTTGTCCTCTGCAATCTTGCTCCTCTCTTCCTCTATCGTATAAATATTATTTTGGACACAGTTCTCGCAAGCTGTCTGCATGTGCTCCCACACCTGAGGTTTGGACCTTTAAGACACATTTGGATTCTCCTTCTTTCAGTTTCTGTATGAAACTGGGCACTTGAGGATAAGCCATTATGATACCTCTTTCTTCTTTCAGACATCTAAGCTTTGGAATTCTCTCCCTCTTTTATATTTACCTATCTGCACTGAATGGGGAGGGAGTTTTACATTCGATGGTCCCCATCTCTTGAACACACTCTACTATCATACAACCTGTTGTGATGTATGCTATCTGCATTAACCATGTACTCAGTCAATCTGTTCCAATCATTCACCACTGTTATATCATAAAAGTATTTCTTTATGCTCTTATTTACAAGTCTCTTACTTAATTTCATATTATGTCCCCTGGTTGCACAAGCCCTACATCTTTCAAAGTAATCTACAGTATCCACTTTGTCAGTCTCTTCTCTCTTCCAAGATGGGTAAATTCAAAGCCTCCAGCCTTTACCTGTAGCTTAGCTTTCTTATTTTTGGTAGAATTTTTGTTGCCATCTTCTGGACCTTCTCTGAGGGTTCTTTGTGCTTCTTTAGGTGTGATAACCAAACCTAAGAAACATATTCTAGTCTCGTCATTGTGTAGAATATGAATAGCTTGCTAAATATTTGTTTATCCATACACTTGAAAGCTATTTTGATATTTGACAGGTGATAGTTTGTCTCTTAACTTTCCCCTAATATGGAACTCTGGCAACAGGTTGGGGTTGACATCTGCTCCCAGGTCCCTCTCACACACAAAATCTTGAAGCTTATTCATTCCTTAATAATAATCATATTAAGGCTGTCTTTTGTCTTGTCCCATCCTCATTACATTATATTTGCTCACATTTCACATCAGCCTCATTTCAGACTAGCTTTGGAGTCTGTTTAGGGCCTTTTGTAAAATGATGTAATCCTCTTCACTTTTCACCTCCCTCATGACATTTGCATCATGTGCAAACATATTCTGGTAAAATTCCATACATTCTGGCAAGTCATTAGTGTAGATCAAGAAGAGTAATGGTCCCAGAAATGAACTGTGTAGCACCCCACTGGTCACCACATCCCATTTGGAAAAAGCCCCTCTGACATGCATCCTTTGCTCCCTCCCACTGACATAATCTTCTTTGCTTGGTGATTCAGCTTCATAGTCAGCCTCCTGTATGGTACAGTGTCAGATGCCTTCTGGCAGTCTAAATACGGACAGTCCACCAAGCCTCCCCTTTTGAAGAGGACTGAGCTCACTCATAAAATATTTGAGAAGTTAGTTACTCATGACCTCCTTTTCCAAAAACCATGCTGTCTCTCGCTTAGGAAATGGAAATTTTTCATCAGCAGAAAGTCATCCATGTGCTTTCTAACAGCCTTTTCCAGAACTTTACACACCACAGTCATTGGTGAGACTGTTATGTAGTAAAGCACCTGTTCCCGGTCCTCTTTCTTATATGTAGGTATGACATTTACCCTTTTGTATTCCCTTGACACTATGCCTCTCTCCAGTGGCACCTTTAATGGTAATTCAAGTGGTCTGTCAAGTGTATCTGCACAGCTCTTTAGCACATATGATGATATTTCATCAGGATCATGAGCCATGTATGGGTCAAGTTCTTGTAGTACAGGTTGTAACAGGTTGTACCTCTTTAATCCGGCAACCTTGGGACGTGGCCATTGCTGGAACACAGAAAATGCCAGAAAACAGAAATTGACCCCTTTAAAGGCCCTCGTGTGAACTTTTTACCAATTACCATCACCTTGGTTTTACATGTTCCTGCAGCGTTGTTGCAGCCAAGAATTGTTCCCTTATCTTTGGGATCCTTACCCCCAGATGGAGAATCCTCAGTATCTTGGACAAGTGTTTTTTGTGGCATACTGTGCCATTACCAGGCAGATTCATCAGCATTATACACTTGTTTTGGGGCTGTAAGAGTTTAATAGGACTGTTAATTAGCTTGGCTGCTGTGTAAACATTATTTTTTGTATGTCTGTGTATTGTTACACTTTACTTTTTTCAGATATCAATGAAAATGAAGACTTTTTAGACCATTGGTTTATTGAAATGCCACAAGAAATTGTGGTCAACTCTGCCAAAGGTTGGATTACAGCAGTTGGTGACCTTCTTGGACCTACTCTTGAGGTGTGTAAGTTTTTCTCTGACAAGGCCTTTTACTGTAGCTGGTCTTTAAGCAAATGTATTTTCATTTTATAATGATTTGGCATATGTGCAGTGAAGTGTATATTCATATCTTATTGTATAGTTGTAACTAAATTGGTTTTGATTACTGGAGTATGACTGTACTGAGAAAGTCTGTTATAGGATTGTAAAGATTGCACTGATTTCTTGTTGTTAAAGGTTTACTTTCTTTGACTGTATCTATAGAAAATCTTTTTTGCAATGGTCTTTCATATGCTTTTAAACGTCATGCATAATTGTAAGTGTTACTTTTTCATGTACTTACTCAGTTGATTTATTTCTCTGGATGAGGCTAAATTTATCATTTGTCTTACTAAACTTCATTGCAGCAGTTTACTCCTGTTTCTCAGTGTCTGGGTGGTACTTATTTTCTTCCTGCCCCAGGAATCCCTTCTGTCTTTATAGGGCTCCTGCAGCTCCTGCATCGGTAAGGACAATAGGTCATAAAGTGTTGTGATGTTGTGAGTGCATCTTTGTGTAGAGAATGTAGTGCAGTTGAACAGTAAGGGCTCACTGTCTTCTTTGTGGTAGTTATGTTGTGAGCATGAAGGGTCTTGGGATATGTTGAAATATTGTTGTAAAGTTGTAGTAATGGATGATGTCCAGAGTATAAATGGGAAAGTGTGACTTGTGTTTGTTTGGGGATTGTGGTTTCTAATGGGTCTATTTCTGGTGAGATGGAGTTGAAGACTGAGTTGAGAGTTTCGTTGGTTAGTGCTTGTCAGGTTATGGTAGTGTGTATGTGTTTTGTCAGAGTTATATTTGTTGGGGATGGGGGAATCTGTGAGTAGGGGTTACTGAAATATTAGGGAATGGTAAGCTTTCTTTTGGGGGGTTTGACAGTTTAATATAGGGTGGTTTGAATGGGAAGGGTCTAGTACTGTTGCACAGATGAATGGGAGGGGTCTAGTGCTGTTGCATAGAATTGGGTGCCAAACATGTTTAGGTGGGACTGTATTGGGAGGCTCTTTGTTTCAGTGTAAAGGTATTGTGTGTTTATGTTTGCTAGGCAACTACTGACTATTCTGAGAGCACAATTTTGCAAGGTTTGCAGCTTTGGGATAATTGTTTTTTAGAGGATGAGAGACCAGGAAGGTGAGGCACAGTTTAAAGTGGAGCAGATGAATTGTAAACTTAGGATGTTGAGGGATTCTTTTCTTGTCCAAATCTGGATCCACCGAGTGTTCTGAGAGCATTTGTTTGTTTTTTGCATTTGTGTTGAAGCTTATTTTTTTATTTGTTAAATTTTTATTTATTATACTTGATTGCTGTTTCCTTCATCAGCAAGGTAGCACCAGGAAACGGATGAAGAAAGACCATCCACTCACACACTCATATATATACATACACGACCATACATGTACATATACATACATATACATACTAATGTATACACATATACATTCGTATACATACACATACGCAGCCATATACATATATATTCAATGACATTGTCATACTTGCTTACCTCATCCATTCTCAGCTAAACTATCCCCCCATGGTTTACCCCAGATTCTTCACATGCCCTGGTTCAGTCCATTGACAGTACATTGACCTCAGTATACCATATCATTCTAGTTCACTCTGTTTGTTGTGCTACCCCATCTATGTGCATATATGTGTATATATGTTTATGAGAGTGGTTGGGTGTTTCTTCATCGGTTTTTTGGCACTACTTCACTAATGTGGGAAATGGCGATCAAGTATGATATCATTATTAAAAAACAAAAAAAAAGTTGTTTTTAGTGCCCTTTTAAGTTTCTTCCATGTATAACTCTACTCTTGACTTAGGTTTTCCAACTACCATTGGTACAAGACTCTACTCTCAGATATGTAAACTTATCCATGTTTACCAGTTCTTTACCATGCAAGTTGATATTACATTGTGAACTCCCATTCCATTAAAAAACTAGACCTTTACTTGTCTTCACATTCACTTTTATCTTCCTTTTTGCATATGTTGCTGAAATTGCCCACCATTCTATCTTGCTATTTCTTCAATTTAGCTAAAAGCACAGCATCGTCTGTACACAGCAACTGTAGCAACTTCCCTCCTGTTTCTCTGTGATTTAGTATTACACCACCGTAACTTTAACTTGCTCTCATTTGATATGATACCCCATCCACAAACACTTACATAACTGTGATAACATCATGCAAACATGAAACACTCCACATTTATATCAGGCTACCTGCTCATTCACATACTAACTCTTGTGCATGCATTACTTCCATAATAAAAGCCTTTAATCATATGCAGATATCATTTATGCACATTGGCCCTTTCACTTTACCTTAAGCTTTTTCTAAATCCATATATGTTGCATTCACTTCTTTTTTCCTTGAATTTTGCCCACTCCTTGTCTAATTGCAGAAATCTTATCTAATCACTCTCCTAAATCCATATAATTTTTCTGCAGCAAGGGGTTCTGTAATCCCTTTCTCATTATTAATCACTATCTTTCCATACACCTTGCCCTTTATGCTTCAGAAGCTTATTCCTTTTTTAAATCTTACAAACACATTTATTCCTCTTGCCTTTTTTCAGAGGAGCACTTACAGCCTTCATCAAGTTATCAAGCACAATTGTACATTCTTCTATACACAATCCTGTTTACATACATATTCACAATAATTTGGTGAAAACTAATGTTTATTAGCCGAAATATTATAAGCATCTTTCTTTATTCAGAATCTCATGCACCTTATTTTTGCAGAGATAACTTTCTCATTTTGTTAGTAAAATTTCTGTGAAGCTAGTCAAGCAGGCTGAATTCCTATATCTACTTATTATCAAATACTTTCAGAATCTAGGCTCCCTAATACGCATGCCATATGGTTGTGGGGAACAAAACATGCTAAACTTTGCCCCAAATATTTTCATTCTCCAATACCTTGAGGCTTCAGAGCAAACTACCCTTGATATTGGTGACAAAGCTGTTGAATATATGAAACAAGGTAAGTAATCCTTTTTTTAAAGTTTGATATCTTGTAATTGATTAACTGAGTTATCTGTATCTTACTTTTTGCAAGAGCCATAAAGGTGGTTAGAATGAACAACTTTCCTCTAGCTTCTGTAATGCTTCAATTAGACATAAAAGCTTTTCTCATATGACCCTTTGGTATTATTTTGACATTTGGACATTTCCTAAGCAATCATGAAGAAAACTTTTTTCACACGTTTGTTATATTCTGCAGTAGCAGGATAATGCCAGGAGCAGATGAAGAAATGGCCTCATTTGTGCAAATCCTATCTCTAGCTGTCATGTATAATTCGACAAAACCAGAGCCCTCTATCCACAACCAGGCCCCAAAGACCTTTCTGTGGTTTCCTCTGACCATTTCTTATACCCTGGTTTAGCTTATTCATAGCATGTTGTCCCCAGTATACCATGTTGCTCCTATTTGCTTGATCCCATAAAGTAGTCTGAAAAATTTAGTTGATTATACTATGTGTTAAGGAAGAATTGATGAAAAATGAGCATTTAGTTCCATGTTTTGTAAGCATAAGTGATCATTTGTATGGTGAACAAAGAATTCAATAGTATTTTTTTAGAGCTTGTAAGTACTGGAGTTTGTAGGTTGTATGTTTTTAAGCTGGGGACTTCCCACATATTCCCAGCGTGTCATAGAAGCCTACTAAAATGCGGGGGGGAGTGGGGTGGTGGAAATCCTTCCCTGTCATTTTTAATATTCCAAAAGAAGGAACAGAGAAGGGGCCAAGTGAGGATTTCCCTCAAAGGCTCAGTCCTCTGTTCTTAATGCTCCCTCACTGATGTGGGAAATGGTGAATAGTATGAAAAAAGAGAAAATATTTATATATACAGGGTATGTGAAGCGTCTGGGGTAAACCATGGAAAGTTCTGTGGGGCCTGGATGTGGAAAGGGAGCTGTGGTTTCAGTGCAT
>JAUUDZ010050812.1:0-10493 GCA_032361705.1 Panulirus versicolor | reverse complement strand
CCTATGATAATTACCTTCATCATCTTATGCGTGTGTGTGGGGGGGGGGGGTGCAGGAGATCCACAAGCACCGAGTGTATCACAGGAAGACGGAAAATACGTGGTGTCAGGCGCTTTTGCATCATTGCATCGTCAGGGCCGAGTACAGATAAAGCGAAACAGAATATAGCATACCAGCCGCCACAGGGCGCGGCCGGCAGATGGGATTTGAGCACAGGTCACCCTTAACGACTTCATCTTCCTAAAGCTGCAAACTCAGGCTAACCAATGTTCTGGGACCATAAGTTAAAAAAGTCAATTATAAAGACATCTAATATATGTAAATTATCAATATTTCTTCGATGTCTGATGAGATGATTCAACAATATCTGTTAGAGTTATTGAGGACCAAAGTCTTTGAGGTAGACAAATATTGCATTAGATTTTAGACTGTTATCAACATTCAATTTATTAAAAACCTTACTATTTTGACCATTGTATAACTGATCACACTCTTTACAGGAGTTGTTTTACACACATTCCTTCTGAGAAATTACAAAATTTCTACTAAGACTTTCCCTGAACTTATCATTATTGCTGACGACTACATTGATATCAGAAGTTTTGAACAAAACCGGACCTTTAAGCGAGTTCTCACATTAGGACAATACTAACAAGTTTTTGTTCTCAAATGGCTCTTTAGGTCGAAATTTTTTTTGGGATACTATAATCAATAACCAGTGTCACATGAACTGTGCAACATTTATACCAAGGGGAAGCTGAAGGCAATCAGAGCCTGCAGTGCGTATAATGCACAGCAGGTGGAGTTGGACTAGATTGTAATCGCAATAGACAGCATAAGCCTCATCGGCTTTACTGGTGGCTTGCCAGAATCCTTCAACATAACAAGCAGTGTATTGTCAGGCATGTTATAAACAATTTATAGAGATGTGGTGTTCCAGGGTCATAGGTTGCTGGTCTAGGATCTGTTAGTATTCACTCCAGCAAGAACCATGATAAGCGGATGCCAAGGCTGAGCCACCTGCGGGAATGGGTGAAAGTGGGTTCTCTCACTGAGGGAGTCGAGTTCGTGTATAATCCGTAGATGGTGTCGTGAAAATCTGGAAGCAGATGTGGAGTCGTTGAGACACTTGGCACTGAAGGGAACACTGAGTCCTTTATATCTAGGGCCAGAGGGAAGTGGGAACTAAGTTCTCATACTTCTGCTTGGTATAGAAAATCTAATGGTAAGTTTCAAAGCTGGACTTTCGGCAACATCAAGAGACGACGTTGCTATAGATTAATCATAAACAACTAAATAACGTTTTAGGTGATTAAGAGATGACATGTACGACAGGCAAAAGTTCCTCGCTGTTTGAACTTTGGCACCAATCCTCTTTCCAGTAAAAGCATGGAAAGAGGCTAGGATGGCAAGGATTGTGTTTGTCAGGCCAGATACATAAAGAGATTAGGTCAGTAATGTTGCCAGTGTCGAAACCAAGGTAGATATAGGAGTCACATAAACAAAGGCTGTTTGCGTTATAGTGAAGTAGAAATGAGTGATTTTCATTTCTGATGGTTTCATCTTGAATTAAGACTGGTTTTGGTGGCGTTGTTGACAAGGTCACACTGGCTGGTAAAGCGCGTGAACTGGTCAAGATCGTGGAATATCTCAAGGTTAGCACTCATGATAACATTGCACTTTTTCCAAATAATCTATTTTGCTTTTGATCTATTCAAGAAGTAGCAAAGACTGATATTTAGAGATTAAATGCGTAGAATAAAAATTATTAAGCATGATAGCACAGATAACTTTCAGAACTTGACTGGGCCTCACTACATAAAGTCCAGTATAATATAAATCTTTGTTTCATTTTGGTTGCTGCTTCGTCCAGAACTAAACTGAAAATTATCTTTTGTTTGGTAAAATGATCAAGGACAACACTTGCGAGATGAGGTACAAATACCTATGTATTTGATAGCTTTGTAAAGTAAGATATAATACGAATCTATACAAATATAAACTGAAAATAGATACTATATAATTACAACTCAAGTTATATGATAACTTTCTAGTCCTCAGAATTATAAGGCCTTATATATAAGTTTAGATGCTGTTTCAACATGTTTCTCAGTTTAGAGCACAAACAAATTCAGAGAAAAACTCGGCTAAAGATGAACTTATAGGACAGGTCAGTAAGTTGTGGATGAACAGATGGAAAGAAACCAGTTTGAAAGACTGAATTTCTTTTTGAATATCGTGCCCTCCATTACCAACCATCACTTGGTAGGATAATCTTTGGCCACAGAGCACATAACTTCATTTTTGGGGTAAAGGGCATCATCTCTGATTCGAAATGCAAAAAAATTCCTGGTAAATAAGTAGGTAAGTACTCGCTACTCCTCACACATTTGAATAATCAGTAGTCTGAAGATTAATGCAACATATTTCTCTTCAGAAAATCTTGATCACCACCTGAACATCCACCATATACAGGTTTGTGCTTCACTGAACACCTAATCACAATGATGACAGGTAGTTTACCGCTTGCTGCACGTAAGTTTTACACTAAGACCACGCGCTATTGCCAACACCTGGTCATTCTCAATGACTTAAGGTGATAATCTAAGACCTAACAGTACCGGATACATGTTTTTTGTGGTTATATGACGGACGGTTAATCAGTGATCGACAGGTTGTCCCAGTAGGATTGTACAATAAAAGTTAAAAATCTTTTTCTCATGTTAGAGGCTCCAGCTAGGCCTTAACTGAAATATAAAGAGGCCAGTGAAAAGTAAGAAGAAGAGGAGCATTGACGTATGATGGGGGAAGTGAGAAACCTGTCTTGCAACAAGTGCTAAGCAATATTCATTGAGACAGACATGAGAGGGTAGAGAGTTCCAAAGCTTCGAGGTGTAGGAAATGAAACAGATTCCAAAACGCTTCATACTTAAACCGCCAACTGTCACACCGTAATTATGCGATGCAGCAGCTTGCTGATTATTGCGTGGTCTAGCTAAACGTGGAGTCGCGTAAACAGTCAGCTCTTGAGAGCAAAATCTAAAGTGAAACCTATGAAAGTGGGAAAGTGAATCAACATTGCGGCGCAGGGCAAGCGGGTCAATTTTTGCGGTTAGCCTAAGAGAGTTAAAAAGTCGGATCGCTTTTGCCGTAACTCTGTCAAGTAAGGATGCAGAGCTAGACCCAACCTAGATGTGCGAGAGCAGTAATCCATACATGGATGGATCAATCCTTTGCATAAACGGAGCAATTGCTTGGAAGAAAACTCGACATCTAAACAAGAGTGCCAGTTTCTTAGATGCAGATTTAGCTATTTCCGTAATGTGAGGTTTCCAAGATAGTATGGATGTTACAGTAAAACCAACAATGTTCATTGAGTCAAGGGAAGAAATCACAGATCCGTCAAATAAGGGAAAAGTTGTGAAGAGTTTCTTATAAAGAGATTGGCAAAAGCTGGATCTTGGAGGCACTAAACTTAAACAGATATCCTTTCCAAGTCTGAGTTTATTGAGAAAGGTGTGTCAAGACGAGATGAAGATCGAATGAGAGAAGAAGCATATTTAAAGGATGTGGAAGAATGCAATGCTGAGTCGTCAGTATATGCGTTTATTTGATTATCTGTATAAGAAAGGAAATCGTTGATAAAAGGAGAAATATTGTAGGAGACAGGAAAGAACAATTAGGGACACCGCATTTGATGGAGAAAGGGAGGAAGCTGATCCATCAACAACCACAGAGATAAATCGGTCGGAGAGGAAACTAGATATGGGGAACCCAAGCGAGGGGGGGAAGAGGTCTCAAGAGGGAAGCGTAGAAATGAGACCCCCGATGCCACACTATGTCGAAAGCTTAGGATCTTCAATCATCAAGGGCAACAACCAAAATCTTTGAGAGATGATAACCAGACATTAGTAAGATATAAAAGGCAATCACTGGTGGATCTGACCTTTCGGAAGCCATACTAGTGACCAGAGAGAAGACTGTGACTTTCAATCTGTCTGAGGATATGAAAGTTGAGAAGGGATTCAAAGACTTTGGAAACAGTAGATTCCAAAGAATCAGGGAGGCAGTTAGAGAGGTTGGAACGGTCATTCTTCTTAGGGATGGGTTGCACCAAGGCAGGCTCCTATTTTGGAATAGTTCTGTTTTTCAGACTGAAACGGAACATATATGCAAACTAAGATGCAAATTCAAAAAGACATTACGGGAAGAGGCATCGGATTAGCAAGAGAACCATCAGGGTTTGAAAGAATGTTAGAGTTATCCATGGTGGAGTTGAGGAGAAACGAGAACCATAGAGAGCTGTTTTTTTTTTACAGGAGTGACAGCTACAGTAGCGTCAGAACTGAAAAGTGAAGGACAGGAAGAGCTACAAAAGTTGTTAGTGATGCTAATAATAACAATACGATTTCGAGGAATATTTTATTCACCTGACTGCAAAACTCATTCGCAGCTCTTAGCGAGCCTCAACATGCCTTCCATTGCTACTTTATATGAATCTAATCCGGCGCTCCAACTCTGAGAACGCCACAAGAGTTTACTATACTGTAATTACAAGAACCCCTGGACATGTGTTGCTAGGTGTTATCCTTAAGCAGGGTGGCTCATCTCATCAATTTGCTTGAAACGAAAACTTTCCAGAGCGTTGGAATTGTAGGAGAAGGACCCACAACACGGGCCGCTCGTTCCACTTTGGATTTTTATGTTTGAGGGTCTTTAAAATCGCGTCTTCCAGAACATACTAAGAGATTTTAAAGAAATGGAACTTTATATTCATGTTGCTATCGTATCAATCCTTACTGCTGTGCTGGATAATGCGTTGGCAGAGACTGAGCAGATGAGAGCAGAATTAAACTGATTACTGCTAATGATGGGAGACATGTAGGAGTTTACTAATGAATCTGAATAAAACTTGCAAACATGTGGATGAGATTTACTTTGAAATTTCACTGTTAGCTTAAATGATGAAGGAAGTATTAAATTTTTTCTTTGCGTGTATCCTTTTTTTGAATATCCTATACCTGAAAACTCTTTCCCAGGGTCTATTTGAAATAAAAAGAAAAAAATAAGATTTTATGTTAGATTTTAATTTTACGCCTTTCTTGTGGCTAAGTCAGACATCATTAGCATATGTAACCATAACATCATCATTATCATCGTGAAGGTTGGACAGGAACTAGTGCATGAGAATATCGGATAAGGTCGGGCTGGGGAGATTCCAGGGCAAAAGCAAGAGAGTCAACGGGAATGCCTCCAGGCAGAAACCAGAAATGACGATGCGACTGATAAACTCTGCATTTGAGTATCTGATCAAACTTTATACTTGCAGGGCTGTTCCAGGATGTTATCTTCATCTGAAACAATAAAGGAAGACTAAATATCTATAAACTACTCAGTACAGAAATGGCGTGTTTCTCTTCCAGGTAAGAACACAAGTAAATGATGAGATATTTGAGCGATGAACATGCATGAGTCTGATGAAGATAATATCTTTAGGAATTTAAAGAAACACAGCGTGAGAGGGACACGTCAAATTTTGTCAGATAGGCTTAGGCATAGATATGACTATACTGCCTGCCCAGACACGGGAGCAGACTAATTGTTGAAGGTTCACTTAGAAGACATAAGGAGAAAGTTAGTAGGAATTTTCATCTGAGGGTAAGTCGGATCACATCATAAGCGGCACCATCGTCCGCTGATGCAGTGGCTTTGCCTTTGATGAGTACGCGTTGCGGTTCTGCAAGTGTGATAAGGATGTCATCCACAACCATCCAATTAGTACAAAGTTGAAACCTCCCACCAAGGGCAGTACAGTGTACATAGTCCGGAACGTTTTGGGCCGGGGCCGTGATGCATGTTTAGACAGACGCTGCTGCCCTTGTCGCTCTATATCATTAGCTTAGTATAGCGGGTCGATGAATCAGAGAGCAAGACACCACCGCTAACTTTACTTCCCCTGCCACCGTTAAATATAACGTGCCCAGAAATTATGTATTCGGCGAGGAAATATATCTTCCTGATATCTAGCCAAGATTCTGAAATACCAATTATATCCTAATTTTCTTCCATTTCAGTTGTCTCTAACGTGTACTTCGTGCGTGAACATAGAATATTCTAAAACATGACAGACTTTTCCGTTGGCATTTATATACGCACCAGTGGCAGTGAGGAGCCCGCCTACGTGGACCGAGTCCTTAACCATAACTCGAACTGTCTCTTTCTGTTTGCTACCTGCTTTGCTCCCTGCTCCCTCCTGCTCTGTGCTGCCATTTCCCTGACCTTCCTCGTTCCAACACGGCGGCGCCAGCTGACACATCTCGTCATGTAGCCCCATCGGCCCGTCCCCCGCCGCTACCTGTGAAATGACCTTTACTACCTGAAGTGTGACCACTTGATATTCTATTCCGCAATATTCCTACCTCCCTTATTCCTATTAATCTGCGTCAAGTCTTTGATCTCTTGTTTACCTATCCTACCATGTCCCTTTTATTCTGAATACCTCCTTCAGTTTTCCTATTTCGGTTTTCCTTTGTTCTGAGTATTCAACTAGTTTATGTCTATAGAAAAAAGAGCATGTTATTCTAATTTATCAATCTGCCAAGACGGGCTTTCCCTATTCCATTCGAGGGGAGTCTATCCTTGGCAAAGAAACCTCTATATCTGCTAGAATGATCACATAAAACTATACAAGAGACGTTTTCCTCCTCCCTACAGGGAGCCTCAATTCTACTGTTTATCCCCAGCATTCTACTGAAGGTACAGAGATCTATATCATACATGGGCAGCAATCCCGATGTCCCTTATTTCCTACGGCTCTCTTTGAACCTACAGATAAGATATATCCTCGTAGTGCGCTAAAATTTTTACTAATTTTCCATTGGCTGTGTTGCTTAGCCCGACCAGGACAACAAACGTCGAATCCTCGGGAGTGCTTGTAATGATTTCATCAAATTTTCCCAAAATATCTTCCAAATTTTCACTTAAGAGCACAAAATTTCTCCTCCTGCCCTGATTCCTAGCTAAGGAGTCCCTAACCAGACATGCTTAGATCATCCTGCACCTCATCCTTCAGTAAACCAAACCTTCTCTGAGCTAGAGTCTCCCTTTCCTGATCTGCTGGTCGATAAGTCTTCCTAGCAGGCTGGAAGGCTGCCTCCACAACAACCAGCCTATCTTCCAACTCCTCCACTTTACTTGTCACCAACGATTCGCGTGCCTGTAGCATAGGCCGCATCACTTTCCCATTAAATCATCCTAACATCTTACTGCCAGTGGTCATTGCGTACATGGATCCACATTCCTCGAAATTTCTTACAATCGTTTAGAAAGGAATGACGAGTGTCCTCGCCGTGGTCCTAGTGGTTGGTAGATGCAGCTGCTCGGACCTAATCTTCAAGAGACTGTAGCTGTTCGTCATGAATCTAGTCGTTCCTGAGCTTCCATCTCCTGCTCTCATGTGTTCTCAACACACAGTAATTATAGCATTCTTTGGTGGATGCACCCACGACAGTTTAATATGAGTCAACATTTGCGTGGGTATAGCCAACATACCATTCACTAAGTTTTTTGAGCGAAGAGGCCACGAGACTTCAGACACATCAAAAGCTGCAACCAATAAAATGGGATTTCAACTTAGGTTTTCAGATATAAACAACAATGTTTGATCCACTACCTGCAAAGCTTGGAAGCACACAGGTTCCTTCTTTCTTTTTCTCACTCTGTGAGTCTCTTGAAAGGTGCTATCACATCCCTATCATCAAAAACCGCACGAAGAAAATGGCTTGTTATATCAGGCATTGATAAGATGAGGAGGGAATACATTAAACACTTGATAAGGTGATACAGTGTTCAGCATTCAGTTCAGGACAAAAGTACACCACAAGCCTAAAGTAGATGCTCTGTAAAGTTTCTAGCCATTAGGTTTTCTGGTCTCGTTTTACGTTGGGACATTACAGTCGACATCCCAGTCTGACCACCTCCTTGTCTAGTGAGATTAAGTAGTTTTGATGACATATTTATCAACCCACATGTTGCAACGTGGCTCTCGTGAGTTGCGATGGTTAACTTATTATCTGTGACCGAAAAATGCACCTTCAGGAATCTTTAAATTGCTTCACAGGGAGGACGAGGGATGATGCTGTACTGTAACAACTCCAGGAAATGAAGAAACGCCACTGAGAGGGAATAATAAAAGGGGCACTAAGGCCCAGTTGAACACAGTTCGAAAAAAAAGAAACATTAAGAGTGACTGACGAATATAAAGATTATCATTAAATGACGTAGAATTTAAAACGAGTTACCTAACGAAACAGAATCTGGATACAACAGCCACGCCGGGACGTGAAAAAACAAAGCCAGGAGGCTCACTGAACAAAAGTTTTGCAGATCGTCAGGCAGGACGGTTGAGGCAGGACGGTTGAGGCAGGACGAGTGTGTCGTCAGCCTGATTGTTGGGGTAACTTTTGAGGTGGTGGTTGTTTCTGCTTCGTCAAAATGTTTCTCCATCCGCAAGTTTCCTCTTTTCTCTGAGTTGTGCCTCCGCAATTATGGCTCCGTTAGCCTGTGTCTTCGTCCTTCTGAAATACTGTCCCCCTCTTCATCTATTTCTCTATCTTTTTCCCTTCCCATGCCATGTCTGCTTCGCCTTTCCAATCCATATCACAATTTTCCCCACCGTATCCAGTCTAACAAATGGCCTCAGCCAAAACCTACAGATGGCCATCGGTACTGAAGGTTGAAAACAGCTCCTGCTGACGGTGAATTTAAGCCCAAAGGATAAAGGTGGGGTTTACGACTGTCCACGACCCGTACTTTAGTAAAGGGTGATCGGGTGTTCCTGTTTCCTGTTTTTTGAATGTGTGACAATACGAACGAGGATGTGAACAGACGTGAGACAACGGAAGATGAAAATGAACGGACAAGCGGATGACGGGGATATGAGGACATGAGACGGACTTAGGTGTTGCAGAGAAGAATTATGTATAAAGAGGAGACAAAACAGAGACCAAGGCAAAGCCAAGTTGAGAGGAAGAAGATAAAGAACAGAGATTGAGGAACTACGGAGAGCAACAAAAGAAGCAGATGAAACCCTGGGGGTAGTCCAAGGCCAGAATATTAGAGGCAGGAGGAGAAGAAGCAGGACAACAGGGAAGAAAAGAGGAGGACGAAGGATGGAAGAGGTGTGGCAGAGGAAGACAAGTAAAGGGAGGTGCAGAGGAAGAAAAAGAAAAGTAGGAGCTGAAGGTAAAGAAATGGAGTAGGAAGATGATAGGGGAGGGGAAAATAGGATGAAAAGAATGTGAACAGGGGGAAAGTGGGAGAAGAAGAAGAAAGGGGAAGGAAGGGAGAGAAAATAAGAAGTGATGAACAAAGAAAAAGGAAAGGAAAAGTAGAAACTGGAAGGGAGAAGGGGAAAAAGAGATAGAAGAGGGAAAAAGTGAAGAGAAGGAAGAAGTTGCGGAAGAGGAGGGGGAGGAAAGGGTGAGAAAGGAAAGGAAGAAGAGAAAGAGGAGAGAAGTATGAGGAAAGGAAGGAGAGAGAGCAGTGATGTACAAAGAGGATATGTGGATTATGTGTTTGCTTTAAAGAATGTGTGTGAAAAATATTTAGAGAAACAGATAGTACGTAGCATTCATGGATCTGGAGAAAGCATATGATAGGGTTAATAGAGATGGCTTGTGGGAAATGTTAAGAAGATATAGTGTGAAGGAAAGCTGCTAGTAGCAGTAAGAAGTTTTTATCAAGGGTGTAAGGCTTGCGCACGAGTAGGAAGAGAGGAGAGTGAATGGTTCCAAGCGAAGTTCGGTCTACGACAGGGGTGTGTGATGTCACCTTGGTTGTTTAATTTGTCTACGGATGGGGTGGTGAGGAAGGTAAATGTAAGAGTCTTAGAGAGAAGGACAAGAATGCAGTCTGTGGGCAATTAGAGGGCATGAGAAATGAGTAAGTTGTCCGCAGATGATGCATCGCTGGTGGCTGATTCGAGTAAGAAACTGCGGAAACTGAGGAAATTGAGGGTAAATGTGAATAAAAGCAACGTTTTTAAGTTCAGCAGAGTTGATTGACAAGTTAGATGGGGTTTAAGTCTGAAAGGAGAAAAATTTTAGGAAGTGAAGTGTTTATGCACCTTGGAGCGGACATGGCAGCGAATGGAACCATGGCCGTGGGAATGAGTTATAGAGTGGGAGAGGGAGCGAGGGTTCTGGAAGCACTGAGTAATGTGTGGAAACTAGGGAACGGTATCTAGAAGGGACATAATGGGTATGTTTGAAGAAATAGCTCCAACAATATTATTTGGTTGAGAGGCGTGGGCCATAGATAGGGTTATGCGGAGGGGAGTGGATGTGTTGGAAATCAATTTAAGCACAGTATGTGGTGTGAGGTGGTTTGATCGAGTAAGTAATGAAAGAGTAAGAAAGATGTGTGGTAATAAAAAGAGTGTGGTTGAGAGAGCAGAAGAGGGTGTTTTGAAATGGTTTGGTCACGTGGAGAGA
>JAUUDZ010050778.1:0-21108 GCA_032361705.1 Panulirus versicolor | reverse complement strand
AATGAAATAAAAAGCAGTGCACCTTAATAAGCGTCAACATACATAAATTTCCCAAAGGAAAAAAAGGCCGTTCGACCTTCAGAATACGACATGACTAGCACCAACCTTAAGTCGGTTGATCTCCATCTTAAGGGCGGCGATCTCCTGCTTCTTAGACTCTGCATTCTTCACCAGGTCGGACACGGTCTTCTCCAGCTGCGCCTTCTCCGGGAAGGTATCAGTAGCTGAGCTGGAGGTGGATGTGGGGGAGGTGGGTGTGAGTTCGGGGTGGGCGAGGTCCGGCGGCTGGGTGGGCTGGGGCGGCACCATAGTCCTGGTGGCCGGGACTGGCGCAGGCACATTTTCCTTACCCTTAGCCTCCATCTTCTTGGCACTGGACTTGTTGCTTGACTGTTGCTTCTTCTCCTCCTTCAGCGTAGGCAAAGGGTGCATGTCAGGGACGGTTGACGACGAAGCCGAGGACTTCTTAGATGCACCTTTCTGGTCCCTGGCGTGGTGGTCCTTGGCCTTGTCACTGGCAAGATTGGTGGAGCCCTTGGACCCGTGGTGGCTGCCAGATCCACCGTGGTCCTTGGACATCCTACGGAATAAGGATTTGAACCTGAGAGACATTTTGCTGTGAAAATGGTATCACGGGTTACAATTAGACTACAAGTAGGCAGATACACCTAAGAGCAATGACAGAGGCATGCCACCACCAGGATTCTCCACCTCAATCTGCTGTTGCTTCTAGTCTAAGTTCATTCGGCTGTCAATCACTGCCTGCACATACTGTCAGGTTTCCTGACCACTGCCTTTCGTTCTCAAAACATATCCAAACGTTTTATGCACACCTTGAGTCTTTAAAACACGAGAGCTTCCGTTATACGAATATCGCTTCGCCTGAAGTTTAAGCCCAAAGTCACTTTAGGAAAATCCTCGCCCCACATAAGATGGGCGGTAAGGGCATTACATTGGAGAGAGGAGCTGTGGGTGGCCAGGTGCGACTGGATAGAGGGCAGCGACCAACCCGTCCACGATGGACGCCAGCACTCACCTCGCTTATCGTGGGAACTCTGCCACTATCTTTGTCACTATCACACCCAACTATCTCTCTCAGGCCACTGCATTTTTTTTTATATACTTTCGTTCCCTTCAGTAAATGGAAGTCGGGATATTCTCGCGAAAAGAGTACATATGTCAAATAGTTTTATATTTTCAATTATAATAGCTGCCAAATATTCAATTAAACAATCAAGTCTCCCAACGGATGGATAGTATGGAGAATATGAACACGGCACCCCTTTATCCAAATTCCATTGCGCTGTCAGCCATCCGGTTCACTCGACACTAAACCCACCTCGTCACTGACAAACCAACACAATTTTCAGCTGCCTTCCCCTACCCACTGGTAACATACAGAGTTACCACATACACTACTTCGCACTTTCATTTCCAACTATCTTTATATCTTATAATAAACACAATGATTCTTTTCATAATTACATACCAATATTATACCTTAACCATAATAAAAACCTACTTAACAGAAAATAACAAAACTTAACAAAAGAAAATACGCCAGCTGGTAACTGACGTGAAACTGTGCAGTGTTGCCAGTGAGCGAGGTGACCCACACGTTCAGCAGGTGGTTGGTGGCTAGAGCGCCCGCCACATTTGAATGCCACATACACAATATAAGTTCACTAGCTCCACACAAGAGGATCACACGATTATGGATTTATTCTTTACCCTCAAAAGTCATGTAATCCTGGTAGTGGGAATATTACTTAACTTCGACCATATATGGAGGAGTCACGACCAAAATACCTTTCTGTTTCTCTATAAACCAATTACTAACAATCTAATAGCAAAAACGAGGCACAAAGATTATCTTCAAAATCGTATTCAAAGTTATTAGTATGCTAATTAAAGAATACCCATACTTAAGATGACCTGACAACCTAACCTTCAATTATTTTCTGAAAACCATTACTAAGTAGCTATCTTTAGGCACAACATATAATTCGTTACCAAATTTCCCTAATAAGAAGCACTGATTAACACGAATGATCGATAGTTTGAAAAATTCTCTGCTAAAGGTAGACGTTATGTTAACAGTTAAAAAGATAACTCATATCAGCCGAGGTCAATTGTAATTTCAAACCGGCAGTTTGTTGTTCTGATGTCTGAACTATTATTCTGGTATATGGGAGAGGAGGATATTACAAAGGCTGAGCAAGAAGAGAAGTAAAGTTCTTAGAAAATGGAAAAGCTTGGGGTATTGAAGAAATGGTCCAGAGATGGTAAATTGTGAAGGTGTAACTACTCTGGAGTGAACGGGAAAGTGTGCATGAAAGCATAGAAGGGCGAGCAGGTGCTTGATGACTGGAAAGGCAGTAATTGCTCCACTACACAAAGACAAAGCGTGTAAAAGTGAATGTAAGAACTATAAACGAATATATGTCTGCACGGAAGGAGGCACAATGCTTAGTAGGATATTGATTGATCATAAAAAGGTCTCGAGAACCCCTTGCTGGTGTTCGAACTACAAGGTGGGTTTTTGAAGGGTGTTAAAATCAGATTTTTGCACTCAGACAAGTAATGGAGAAATGCAACAAAACTCCAAAGATGAAAACTAGACTGGCTACCTTGAAATCACTATCATTCATGTGCTACCAGCACTTCTATCTCTACCATCCAGTTTGCTATTTTTCTGAATATCCAAATAACAATTAGTTCATGATTTAGAAAAAACTAAAGGCTTGCAAAGAAAACATTGTACTTTCGTCGAAAGTAATGACAATTCCACTCACTACAAAATTAGGATGAACAGCACAGGTCTGCACACAGCAACAGTCAATGTTCACTGAACATGTGAGCTACCTTTCATGATTATTCACTCAAATGCTCCGATAATGGTTCATGCACAACTGCATAGCAAACTTGTAGTGGTTACATAATGCTAATTTTTCTTACACAAAGTAAAACTGTGATTAAAAAAAGGGTAATCTAATGATGGTTAATTCAAACTGTGCTTAGAAAAAGGGTAATCTCAAGATGGTTAATTCAAACTGTGAAGTTCCACAAAGCAGGGTATAGGTGTACTGTATATTTATGTAAGATTTAAACATTACAACTGTAATTATTCAAAGCCCTTCCCAAACACTATTAATTATGAAGACTGTACAATTTCATTCCCTATATATGCTTACATAATCCATGTATTAGTCCATGGGGCTTGGTTGCGGATGGTAAGCTCTGATTTTAGTAATGATGTATTGATATTATGAAACAAGGCCTTGATTCATCTGTTCTTGACACTACCTCACTGACGAGGATATGGTAAATGGGTATATAAAAAAAATACTTTTTTATAAATGTTCTGATCCTTAAATGCCAAAAGTTGTCATATGATGATATAATAGATGAAAAGGGAGAAGTTCAGAGCAAGTGGCCACCAGTAAATTACATCTGACGTAACTTTCAACATTGCCTGAAATGCTGGTCAACACGAGAGTTGTGACAAAATACCAAATTTTAGACTCAAATCTTAAAGATCTTTGTAATGCTCTTGACAGGCAAATTTGGGATCAAATCATAAATAAAAGCAATATGGATGTAGCTTGGGAGACCTTCAATAAAATGTTCAAAGCCGCGGAGGGAACGTTTGAGCAAATGCATAGTACATGGTCTTTTTCCAATGCAAAGCAAAAATGGTGGAACAATGACAAAGAAGGGTCTGTTGCCTTAGAAAGCAGAGCATAAGAAACTAAGAGAGACCAATAAAGAGATGAGCATATATTGTAGTATCAAAAGAAACCTGTATGAGATTTATGGGTATGTTAGAAGCAAGAGTCATTACCCACTCAATCAGTCCACTGATAACTGAAAATAATGATCTGGGTCACTGTAACAAAGACATGGCAAATAAACTAAATGATTTTCTTACTTATGTAGTTACAATATGAGATACACCTTATATCCTGAATCAAGTTCAATTGCTAAGTGAGGAAATCTTTTTAAAACATGCTGACATAAGAGTTGAAGATATAATATCAGCACTAAAAAAAACTGAAGGAGTTTTATGAGTATGTTAGAAGTAAGAGTGTTATAACCCACTCAATTAATCCATCAATATTTGCAATGAAGACAGCAAAAAAGATTCTATTCATTGTCCAATAACATTGTTGGTAAACTCATGCACACCATCACTGTAAACCATTTAGAGGACCACCACTCTATAAATGACTCTCAGAAAGGTTTTTGACAAAATCATACATGTCCAACAAATCTTTCTTTCATTACATAACCAAAATGTATAATGAAAGAAAAGCAGTTGATGTCATCTATCTAGATTTTCAAAAAGCATTCAATAAAGTTGCACATCAAAGGTTACTGACTAAAGTTAAATCACATGGTATATATGGGGTTGTACTTCAGTGGTTAGAAAATAAGTTAACTGGTCATATACAGAGCTGTGGTCAATGTTCATACCTCAGATTGGTTAAATGTAATTAGTGGTATAAAAAAAGTCTGGACTAGTTCTCTTCCTTATTTTTATTAGACACTCATATTGGGCTGCACTGTAAGGTATCAAAATTGGCAGACAATACTAAGGTGGGAAATAGATCTAAAACAGAAAGTGAATGTATGCAGCTTCATATGGATATAGACAAACTGATGGACTGGGCTCACGGGTGGCAAACGAATTTCAATACTGATAAGTGCAAAGTTTTACATGTTTGTTGCAAAAATGAAAAGATATGCTACAGTATGAATTCTGTTGAAATGCAAAAGGTAAATGAAGAAAATGGGTGTACTAATCTCTAGTTTTCTAAAGCCAAGTAATAATACGCAGAAGCAGTTAAAAAGGCAAACAAAATTCTTGGATTTATAAGTAGGGCTTCTGAATTTAAGTCCAGGGAAATTATCCTTCACTCTTTAAAAGTCACTCGTGTGTCCCCATCTTGAATTGTGTGTTCAAGTTTGGTCATCATACTTGAGAAAAACAAAGGCAGAATGGAGAGAGTACAGAGATGACCTACCAAGATGATTCTTGGACAGAGATACAAATGAGAGGCAACTAAATGACAAACCTATTTAGTTTAGAAAAGAGGGGAAAGGGTGATGTGCTACAGGCTTTCAAAGTTATCAAAGGCTTCAATAATCTAATGAGGTACATATGGATAGAATCATCTGTTTTCACTAGTGGTAATGATTACAAACTTGTGGGCAAAAGTTTTACCTCGTATGAGGCAAAGTAATTTTTCTTCAACAGGATTGTTAATGTACAGAATGATTTACCAGTCAGAGTAGTAGATAGCAGACCATGGATATGTTTATGAATAGATATAATAACTACTTCTCTTCAAATCTACAAACGACATTACTGTGCCTCATTAGCTACAAGAAAACATTAAAACATTTTTTCTGTTCTAATTATGTATGTATTTCTACTTTTATCATTCTGATCTGTGAGTTTCATATAGCTTCCTCTATCACAAACATCCTCAAAACCCATTAATCAGGTGCTGTTTGAGTTCCCTTTGTACAAGTAGTTACATGAGTGCTGTTGTTCATAACCTATTGCGAACCACCTGTCAGTATTCTGAAATATGTAAATCATGTAAATCAAGTGTTGCCTTAGTCACATACTATATGTGGGCAGCACATGGATAGCAAGACGGTGACAAATCAGATGGTGATAACAGCTGACACTCAACCTTCAGCCTCAAGCGATATGTCAGTTTTCAGTCTTGGTCACATTGAAATCATGACCCTTGAGAAAACAAGTAGAATATAATTCACTGTAGACAGTAATGATGAAGACCCAAACCTAGTAAATAGAAAATTAAATCAGAATGAGGAGGAATATGAAAAGGAAGCCCAGTGACAATCCAAACAAAGGATGTGAGGAGGAAAATGCTGGAGAGTACATGAGGGATGCTCTTTGTGTGGGTTCAGTTGAGCCAAGCATGGCTTTGGTGAAACAAATATCAGTATGGGTTCATGGTAAAAATTTCACTTTAAAACTGCATAATCTTAACAGACATAATGTTGGAATAATTTCTACCTTTGGCCTGAATACAAATGGACAAGAACCTGCATCTTGTGAGGCATACTTAGAAGGAGGCCTAACAGGAGACACTGTAAGGAAAACTAACAAATACTTTGAGTATGCAGTTGGTGATGAAGAAATTTCACCATATCAGAAAAAGCAGAGGTAGCATGAAAAGCTGTGAGTGAAGTCTTTACTGTTTTTGATCTTGTGTTATCTATGGCACATTAAAAAAAATATATGCTTTTACAGAATACAGTATTGAAGAGGTGAATCCCTTCTCAGCACACATTTATTTGAGAAATGTATGATGAGAAAATTTCAACACGATGCCTTTTCCTGTACTTCAAAGATAAGATTTTTCACACTGGCTCTGAAAAATCAGACCTGTGAGTTTTGCTCTCCAAGAAACGTTTAATGATTCTGTTAGACAATTCTGAAAACTAGTTAGTAATAAGTCCTCTCAGCTTTTCAAAGTAATACTACTGTATTGTTCAAGTATTAAAGGTCTGAATAAAACCTTAGACCTGTGAGATGTGAACCTAGAATGGTAATGGACATGACTGAGCACACTGACCACGATGTAGACATTAATTATTGAAAGGTTGTCTTCTGTTGACTGATAACTGATACACATACCCTGCCTTGTACTAATATCCCCTAGACAATAATAGTGATGTTTGTGGAATAGTGAAACAAGATACTAAAATTACAATTAATAAAAGGGTAAGAGAGAGAGGTGTGGCAATAAAAAAAAGTACGAGAACTGAAAAGGATGTGCTGAAATAGTTTGGACATATGGAGAGAATGAGTGAGGTGAGGTTCACAAAGACGATATATGTCAGAAGTGGTGGAAACAAGGAGGGAGACCAAACTGAAGATGAAAGGATGGAGTGAAAAAGATCTTGAGTGATTGGGGTCTGAGTATGCATGAGGGTGAAAGGTGTGCATTGGGCAGAGTGAACTGTAATAATGAGGTATAAAGGGGTCAATGTTCTGTCAATGAATGGAAAGGTCTGTAAAGACTGGTTGTGAACAGGAAGCTATTGTTTCAGTGCATTACACACATGAACTAGAGAACAGATGGGAGTGGATGTAGCCTTTTTTCATCAGTTCGTGGTGTGGTAATAAAGTGAAGATCACTTTCCAGAACTTCAGCAGTGGACAAGAATGCTCTTTCTGGAATGTATACAGTGACTTCCCTGGATACACTTGAAAGGAACAGTGTAAGAAGTACTTCCACTGTTTCAGTGCCGAGTATATGATTCAGTTACTGTAGCAGAAGGATTTTAAGAGACTGGACTGGTTTTAGAAGAAATTATAATTCCAGCCCCATGATCTTAAGCAAGATCCAAAGGAAGTGATAGCAACCAATGCAAAAGAAAAAGAAGAAAACTCAAGGCGAGATAAGCACAGTGAATGCTGTAACCCTATGTGTAGCAGCTAAGAAACAGGCAAAAGAGCATGTGCAAGAATATAGGGAGCAAGAACAGCCACAAGGCAGAGAGAAACCTGAAAGAAAAGAATGTTATCAGTGCATGCAAGTAAAATACGTTGTATCTGCAGGATGGGCTTTCCCAGTATAATACTTGTCTGAATGGAGTAACCACAAAACATAAGATAATTCATTAGTATTTTTACCTTTTTTATATACATCATCACTGTTTCCCGCGTCAGTGAGGCAGTGCCAGAAAACAGACTAAGAATAACCCATCCACTTACATACATGTATATATGTACATATATACATAAATGCCCACATACACACATATACATATCAACATACATATACAGATAAATACACATACACAGACATACACATACATACATATGTGCATATTCATACTTGCTTGCCTTCATCCATTCCTGTCGCTACCCTGCCCCACACGAAAATAGCATCACTACCCCTTGCTTCAGCAAGGTTTACCCAATACGCTTCACATGCACGTCGACCCTGGTATACCACATCATTCCAATTCACTCTATTCCTTGCATGCCTCTCACCCTTCTGTATGTTCAGGCCCCGATTGCTCAAAATCTTTTTCACTCCATCCTTCTACCTCCAATTTGGTATCCCGCTTCTCCTTGTTCCCTCCACCTCTGACATACATATCCTCTTTGTCAATCTTTCCTCACTCATTCTCTCCAAATGTCCAAACCATTTCAACACACCCTCTTTTGCTCTCTCAACCACACTCTTTTTTATTTCCACACATCTCTCTTACCCTTTCATTACTTAACCGATCAAACCACCTCACACCACATACAGACCTCAAACATTTCATTTCCAACACATCCACCCTCCTCTGTACAACCATACCTATAGCCCATGCCTCGCACCCATACAACATTGTTGGAACCACTATTCCTTCAAACATACCCATTTCTGCTCTCTGAGACAATAACGTTCTCTCCACACATTCTTCATTGCTCCCAGAACCTTCACCCTCTCCCCCATCCTGTGACTCACTTCTGCTTCCATGGTTCTATCTGTTGCTAAGTCCACTCCCAGAAATCTAAAACACTTCACTTCCTCCAATTTTTCTCCATTCAAATTTACATCCCATAAAATTTGTCCCTCAACCCTACTGAACCGAATAACCTTGCTCTTATTAACATTTACTCTCAACTTTCTCCTTTCACACACTTTTTCAAACTCAGTCACCAACCTCTGCAGTTTCTCGCATGAATCAGCCTCTAGAGCTGTATCATCAATGAACAACAAATGACTCACTTCCCAGGCCCTCTCATTCACAATAGATTGCATACTCTCCCCTCTCTCCAAAACTCCTGCAATTGCCTCTCTAACCACCCCATCCATAAACAAATTAAACAACCATGGGGCATCATACATCCCTGCCACAAACCAACATTCACTGGGAACCAGTCACTCTCCTCTCTACCTACTCGTACACATGCCTTACATCTTTGATAAAAACTTTTCACTGCTTCTAGTAACTTACCTCCCAAATCATATACTTTTAAAGTCTTCCACAAAGAATCTCTATTAACCCTGTCATATGTCTTCTCCAGATCCATAAATGCTACATAAAAATCTATCTTTTTTTAAGTATTTCTCACATACACTCTTCACTGATCCATACATCCTCTACCACTTCAGAAACTACACCGATCTTCCCCATTTCATTCATATTTGCAATTTCCTGTTAGCAAGGTAGCATTAAAGAACAGACGACTGAGCCTGAGGGAAAATCCTCACTTGGCCCCCTTCATAGTTCCTTCTTTTGGAAAAGTAAAAAACTGGAGGGGAGGATTTCCAACCCCCCGCTCCTTCCCCTTCTAGTCGCCTTTTACGACACGCAGGAAATACGTGGGAAGTGTTCTTCCTCCCCTATTCCCAGGCAAGCAAGTATGAATATGTACATGCATATATATGTATATGTATATGGGCCATTCTTTGTCTGTTTCCTGGTGCTACCTAGCTGACGTGGGAAACATCATTTAAGTATGATGAATATAAATGTATATCTTAAGCTCTTTCCATTCCCTGCAATTCCCCCGTCCTATATAAAAAATATCTAAGCCTTAACAGTTAATGCATCACTTTATCATCAAATTTTTTTACATACAACCATTTGAGGGTTACTGAACCATGATCAGAGTACTCTTCACTTTTTCTTAAGACACTGTACAGTAAATACTCTCTTAAGACAAAAATTTTTGGAAGAATAACTGTACAACTCTCAATCAATTCCTTGTAGAGTACTTCATTTATGACACATTATTTCTACTTTCTTGTCTACAGTAAGGTGATAACCAATACAGTACTTTTCTTTCAAACTATGCTATGCATCATTCTTGTGATCCTCTTCCTTTACCCTTCTACCTACCTTCCTGCCCCAGGAACTTACTTCTACATGGCCCTTGAAGCAGTTAGGAAGTTTGCAGCAACCATCAGGTGAGTGTTGGGGCTACTGAGCAGTAATCATTCAGTGTCTTCATTGAGACAGTTGCATCATGTGCATGAGTCCTGATATATGCTGAAACTGTGTTTGTAGTGTTGTAGAGATGGGTAGTGTCTAGAACATAAACAAGACAGTGTAACTTGCACACAATAGGAAGACCGTTTCAGATGGGTAGGTTGGTATTTGAGACTGAGTTGGGAAGCCAGCTGTTTAGTGCCTGTCTGGTAATTTTCTTTATTCATTTATACATTCATATACTAATCTGTTATTACTCCATAACCTCTTTGTAAAATAGAATCTTGGTGCAACCCAGGACCTCTTTCCAGAGGCTCTTGCAGCCCAAGGCTGAACTTTTCCAGAAATGGAGAAACATGGACACCTTTGGAGTGAAAACTTTGAGGAGACTGTACTCCCACTTAAAAAGCCTCACCAAAGGCTCAAGACAGTAAAACAAGTAATTTCTTTTTACATATAATAATGAAAGTAAAGAAATATGTGGAGTTCTTCTGTGCATATCTGCCTTTTCATTACTCTTTCTATTTTGCTTCACATCTGATAACTTTTAAGTTATATACTTGCAAATATTACAAGGTTTCCATTATACTTAAAATAAATATTTAGGAATGATTTCTTACCGAGAATTTGCAGTGCTAGATGAGGCTGATGATGATGACGTCTTTCTTGTTCTCGAAGTAACGACAACTGAGCTCTTTTTAATGTTGTTGTTTGTTGAAGGAATTATAGTCTTTCCTGGTGCTGAAGTCTTTCTTTTGACAGACACGTTGCTGGGAAGGTTATCAAGACTCCCACCTAAAACACTGTGGACAAAAGACATGAGCACTATATGATCTTTTCATTTGATGATAAATAAATGGATCTACTACTAGGTTCCTCTGTCTGTAACTTTTTGCATAAAGTACTAGTTCTGCACACTATTTATGCTATTCTATCATCTTTATGTTCATGTTTGTATGTTGGTGATCAATGGCATACAGCTCTCAGTTCATAATCCTTCATAAATCTTCCACTTATCTTCAATGCTAAACTAAAGTTTTCACATAACAACAGCACTTCTTAATCATCTTTGTAAACCAAGCCGATTTACCAGGAGACGCCACCATCTCCATTCACACTTTAATCTTGTGCATAAAATACCTTAAACTGCTTTTAATCAACAATTCTTCCATCCTTAACTGAACTTACTCTCCTTCTCTGTACTGGTATATCTTTCAGAGTCAACACCTTCTCATACTTTTAATTATACAGCCATGATATTCTTCACTATCTGCCTACATCTTTCCTAACAAAATCAATTCAAAAGGTTTTCAATCATACATCTTTCTATGGTGCCTGTATGTGTAACTGTAACTAAGGAGAAAGGAGAGACAGGTACAACATTGATGACAGAAACTTGCAGGTTCTGACTCTTGAGTGAAACAAAGCAGAAGGGGAACGGAGAAGAATGGTTCAGGAATGTACAAAGGGTAAAGTCCAAGGTTAGTGAAAGAACAAGAATAACAGGAGATGAGGTACTTTTCAAGAAGAATGTGCTGCAGAACTGTGATGAAGAGTGCATGGGGGTATATTCAAAATTCCTGTATGTTGAAAGGAAAGAGGACTGTGGGAAGCAGGTGACTTTTAATACTTAAGCACCTTAAAGCAAGATGAGTGAAGAAACTTTAGCTTTTTCTTTTCTAAAGGTGAATGAGTTGCTTTTGGCAATTCTAATGCATGGTGTTAGAATATGTGAATGCAAGAATGGGGGGATATGCCAACTAAATGCTAGGATATAGGTACTACTGGTGCCTTGGCCTATCTGGAGATGTTAATCATGTGAATTATAAAGTTTGTGGTCAAAGATTTGGACAAATTAGAACACTATGTCTATGAATGTGAAAAAATAGAACCTTTTAGGGATAATCTAAACAAACCCTGCAAGAAATGTCACACCCTACTGTTAATTACAAGGTACCTGAAATTTTAATTGTGTATCCAATTTTGCATGGAGTTGGTAAAACTTATCATATGAAACTATGTAATGTATGTACTGAAATATCTGCAATGAAATGTAACATCCTACATAGTATCAACCCACTGAGGTCTGACTAAGACCCATCGCGACCTCTGTAATCCTTTTGTGTTACTACTCACACCATGACCATGGGATGCATAATAAATTTGCCGGGGTTAACGCACAATCAAATCATGGGTACACTTTGGAGGCAAAGGGTACCTGGTAGAGATGTAAAGTAGAAAGAGCCTCTTGTGAATTCAAACAGGAATAACAATACAGAATACAAGGTTTCTGTATAGGTATACATGGATGAGTGGGGATGGGGGTCACTGGGCATAACTGATTCATCTGTCAATGGACAGTTAAGGAAAAGAGAGGAAGCTGGATTTGAACATAGTGAGGGGCAGTAGGTGGAAAAACTAATCATTTCTTGATAAAGATCTGTGGGAGGGTTTGTGGGTTTTGCAAAAGAGGAAATAAGACACAAAAGGAAGAAGTAACAGAGGTAAACAAGCTTAGAAAAGTGGACTTTGTGCAGAGATACCATGTAAGGACGAAGGAAGAATGGTATAGGGATAGAGTAAATGAATAAAGGGGAGCAGAGGAGTGGGAAGTATTTTGGGATGCAGGAATAAAATGAATAATTAAAATATGTGGCATGTTAAAGGTGGGATGCTAATATAAGAAAGGGTAATATATTGTAGAATGAGAACATTAAATTGCTACTGAAAGAAAAAACTAGGCATTTGAATAGTATCTGCAAGAAAGGAACACAATCGATTGAGAGTAGTACATAAGTGAGAAGAGGCCAAAAGAAAGCTACCAGAGCTGAAAAAGGGGGTAAATGAGAGATATGATAGGGTGTCAACGAACCTCAGAGAAAATAGGAAAATGTTCTGGAAGATAAACAGCATGAGAACAGAACAAATGAAGATGATTGTGGAAAATGGATGGGGATACGGTATCTTGCAAAGGAGAGGTATAAAAGAAGTGAACTGATTATCTTAAAGGACTACTGACTGTGTTAGATGATAGGGTGGGAGATGTGGCAAATGGAATGCGAGTCATGGCAAATGGTGAGATGGAAAGAAAAGAGAGGAGATAGTGAAAGCAACATTTAAGATAAAGTATGGTAAAGCAGCAGGAATTAATGTGAATGCAGCTGAGTTTCGCAGAGAAAGCAAGAGGATGACAGTCATGTTAAACTGTTTGATGCTAGTATGGCCACAGGCAAGGTGTCTGAAGACTAGTGTAAAGGCAAGAAGTACAAAAGTGAATTTTCAAATTACAGAGGTATAGGTTGGTGAAGCTTGCCAGATAATGTGTATGGGAGAGTGGGGACTGAAAGAGAGGCATACACAAAACATTTGACTTAAAGGCAATGCCATTTCAAAAGAGGTAGATGGTGTGTCAACCAGATGACTGCTTTGAAGAATTTGTGTGACAAATATATGGAGTAAGAGAGGGAACTGTTTACATCATGCATAGATCTGAAAAAGCAACACAACATTAAGAGAGAGGTTTTGTGGAAAGAGCATGGTAAATGGAGGGTTACTAATTGCAGTCAGTTTTTATTGGGAAAGTAAGGCATAAGTGTGCAAGTATGTTTAATTTCATCATGGTTGTTTAATCTGTATACAGACAGGTTGATGAGGTGGGTAAATGCAAAGATCTAAGAGTCATAGTATATTATTTGTGGATTACACAGCTCTGGTTACAGATTCAAGAAAATCTACAAGTGGACAGCATAACATGTAGTGTAAAAGAAGAGTTGATAAAATATGAAGAAAAGTGCAACTTTGGAGGTGAGAGAGGATCATTTAAAGTGTTTCAGTGGAGAGGACCTAGAGGATATGAAGGGCTTTAGGAACCTAGGAGTGGAACCATAGGGACAACAGTGTCACAGATTGGATCTACTTCTGAAACATAAATTCTCTTAATCAGGCTTTCTTTGCTGATCCTCTGCTCATGTCAAAAACGATGAAAGCACCCCATGGTCAGCTTATCTCAATCAGACTTTCATACCTTATTTTTACACTATTATTGTTTACATGGTCAACTTGCCTCATACCGCATTTCATTTCCAATGAATCTACTCTCTCCCGTTCTTCTACAATCAAGGCCCATACAAAATTGCAATAATTAATATACCTTCAAATCTAACCATCTGTGTCCCAACAGATACAGATCTCTCCTTCCACATACTTCTTAATGCACCCAGGACCTTAGCCCTCTTTCCCACCTGATGATTAAATTTAGCCCCTATTGTTCCATACACTGTCACATCCAGTTCTAAGTCTCCAAAGCACTCCAGATGCCCCCATTTCCAAATCACACTCAAACCATCCTGTTTCATCCCTTACTTTTATAATGTATGCTTCATCATAGAAATTACCATCACCTTCTTAACCCCAGACAGACATAATCCAACTTGCAGCTTACCTGGATGAGCAACTATTTCCACTCAACAAAACATCAACCACATTTATCTTACCTCTCCATCTTGCATCAGAAACTCTTTCAACTGGGTTCCTACAGTACTCTGGAAGCTGGCCACATCCACAGAGTGGGACTAAACGTAAAGAACTGAGGAAATGTTTGTCTTTGTGGAATGAGCACAGGACAACTGAGGGGTAAGCATTCAATTCTTCAGTATGGAAGTTGCACTTTAAGTATGAGGGGTCTTGTAATATGCTGAGTCAGTGTTTGTAACGATGTAGAGGTGGGTATTGTCAAGAGCACAGATGAGAAAGCATATTCATACATGGCTAGATGCTGTAGTTTTAGATGGCTTTAACTGGTGGAACAAAGTCTGAGACTAGTTTGAGAGGGTAGATGCTTAATGCTTGTCAAGTCATTTTGATATGCATATGTTGCAGAAGTATGAAGCCGTAGCAAACTTTATTTTTCTAATTTGGGGCTGATGATTGATTATGAAGAGGTTTGTGTGGGAAGGGTCTAATGGTCACAAAGAACTAAGTGTTGAGCATATTTTGATGAAATTAAACGATGTTATTTTTCAACCTTTGTGCTGGTGATGAATGTCTGCTGTCGTTACGCAGCAAGCGATTATTCTAAGCACTTTAATTTGTGTGGTTTGCAGGTTCGTTGTATTTGCTTTGGATAGGACGGAGGTAGTTTAGGGCAAAACAGATGAAACGTTTGTACATGATCTCTGGGATTCGGTTTATTATCCAAATCTGTTTCAAGTAAGTATGCTGAGAATCAAGCTTTTATAGGTATCACATACAGCACTTGTAACGTTAACTTCCAACACCACATAAATCTAAATGCCTTCAGAATACTTACCAATATAATACCAGTGTCAGAAAAGTAAAAAAGGAATACCACAACACTACAAAAAAAATCTGCAAAGTTCGACTTATCCAAAACTGAATATAATCATGCATTTCCATTTCAAAAGTTCATGCAACGCTTACAAAGTAAAAAATCTCCATACCTAATCAGTTTACCAGGAGCTGAGGCTTTTCGAGGTGATGCATTGACAGCTGTGTTGACTCGCGTTGGTCTTGATGGGGTATTTCTTATGGATCGAGTAGGTTGCACTGATGAGACTGGAGTAGTAGGAGCACGCAACACTTTGGTGCCCTGTGCTTTTGGAGTGAATGGCCCAGATGTATGTACCTGGCTGACTGGAGTGCTGATACCTCCACTGGTACTACTGCTCCCTCCTCCCCTGTGAAACCATCATGTAATAATGACATATTTCACGATAACTATATGATGTTTCAAATGAAGTCAAAACAATATCTAAATCTATGGAGGCATTTCCTTTATAAGTAGGTATATACCTATCCAACACTTTAACAAAAGACGAGTCATTCAGTCTTCTCTTTCCCATCCTTAGAATTACTGACAGCCTATCAAGCATTAAACACTCAACAAAAGCACTGCAACTACTTGTTTAATACCTCTGTTCATAAGTCAGGCTGTCAATGAAGTAAATCAAACTCCATTACCAGCACTGTACAAAAGCGTGAGCATTTCATTAAACATACAGAAGAGGTACTTATACTGCCTGATGTCTCACCACAAGTTTAAAATAAAGCCACAAATAAAATGATGCCAATGAGCTTATTAATTTACAAAATTTAATATTCCTGAATTATAGCACTTGCAAAAATGTGTCCAGCGCCACACATACAGGGCCTCTGTGGTACAGTGGTTACGTGTTAACGACCATGAATCAGCACGGAGCAGCCTGTGGTCACATCAACATGGTTCAAATCCTAGGTATAACAGTTGGCCTGCACCTCAAGGGTGGTCAGTAAAATGGTACCTATCTTAGGCTGGTGTGTGTGTGTGCAAGAAGATATAATGCTTATACACAACGTTCGAAGACAGGCCTATACAAGTAATCACATACTGTCTAGGATAGACTATAAGTAGTGCAGGGACATTCAAACATGAACTGAAGTATCTAATTACGAACTTGTAACTTTAAGGAAGAGAACGTTTCAGGCATTTTTGACTTTTTAAAACACATACCATTTTTGAAAGTGTTAACTTAGTATGAGCATTGTCCAGTCTGCTTTACATATGTTCACCTTTCTTGCCTTGATGAAACAGAATAGGAATGCAAGACTGATCCTTCAACAAAAAAATCCTTGCTTGGCACCTTGTCCGTAGTTTCAAAAAAAAAAAAAATATATATATATATATATATATATATATATATACAAGCATGAGTTTCCAGCTTCGTTCCTACCCCTGTTAACTGCCTTCTGTGATACAGATATGTGAGGTATTTTTCAATCCCTTCATCCCCAAGGAAAATTAACAGTTCTAAAGACCTAGTTCTTTTTTATAATACGTTTGTCAAAGGAGCACAGAATAACCATTCACGGAAAGATGTCTTTTAGGAATATATGTTAAAGATCATGACAACATTCGTCTGAATTTTTTTAATGCCCTAGGTTTAAGATTTCAACTAAAATCATCTGAAAGCCTTTACCATAATCCTTAATGTGAATTTTTAACTGCGCAAACAAAGAATATACACACTTAACATGACCTGTGCAAACCATGATTTAGGCAGAAGAAACGATGAGACGTAAGTTGTGGTCATGAAAAAAGACCATCAATAGTCCTACTACTCTACACAAATAATAAGACAGTGGACTACTACTGTCATCAGTTAGTGTCTTCATATTGACTGAAATTATTTTATAGAGGAATACATCTAAAAACTTTTCAAATGACCCATACTTACCTGGGAGTGAGCATTAGAGGTGTACGGGGATTCATGCTGGGAGAGCGACGACAACGCTGGGAGAGAGGTGACAACGCCCGCAGGCGGTCCAAATCTCGGTGTGGGGCCTGTATTCAAGGAAAGTTTTATCAAAAATGGATATACATATTCAGATCTAAAAACACTCACTATTTGCAAAATACTGCACATTTTCAAAATGAACATCTTTAATATAATACCAGCAATCATTCTAAATCATTTTCAGTTTAACTATCTCTTTATATAATGCAGAAATCTCAGTCTCTAAATCCAGAGTGGCTACTTTACCAAAGCAACATTGGCTGTTGATGCATTCTATTTCTGCACACAAATCTGATGGAAGACAAACAAACACCTATCTCCAGTGTGGAGAATACAAAAGGCATATTTACAATTTTGTAGTACATTTTCTTAATCATATTCCTTTTCTGTCCACTACAGAGGAAAACTGGCTGGAAATTTATCATTGCTTGACCAACCTCTACACAAATCATTCTGGCCAGTAAAGGTTTTACTATACTCTAGAAATGCTGAGCAGTACTTTGATGAATTTGGAAAAAAATCTCGATGACAAATTCTGAAAGCTGTTATGTACATTAAACAACCCACACATGAAAAAAAATATTTACGTAAATCTTGATGAACCATTAGCAGTTTGCACTATTTAGTGGGTAGCACAGTAAAGATGGCAATCTCCAAATTTTGATTTACAAGGTCACCCTATCAAAACAACATCCATTTATAGGAAGAGGCTCAAATATGATATAAGCAAATAACATTCATTAGCCCTCCCAATACCTATTTTCAGTTCTCAAGCAAGAAGACATCAAACTCTCTTAGGACTATCAAATAGACTGGTACACGGTTGTATTATATACCAATAACACTGAAGTAAAAAGATATACATTCAATAACCAGACTAAAAGCTTGCAAAAGTCTCCCACATTACATAAACGGGATAAAATCAGTCATGCATAGAGAAACAAATTTCAAAATCATGTGAAAAATAAAAGACCACCATATCACTTTTGTTTTTACTAGCAAATCAAAGATTGCTTTATTGGATAACAAGACAACACTGAAAACATCAATGTGCATACAAACGTAGTATCATTGCCAAGCAAACTGTCAGTAGATTCTGGCTTAGCACAGTAGCTTCCAGTATACCACAGGAGGTTTTGAAATTATTCAACAATCTAAACGCAGTTTTATTCTTAAGATATTTTTCTACACTTTAAATCCAGTATTTTCAATTATCATACATAAATGCAGCCATTTCGGAAAACTAAATGTTATCAGTACAGGTTAGGAGTTATTATCAAAGTAAGAAAAAAGTTAAACTTTACCATCACGTAATTTCTGGATGAAAACCGGAATCAATGCATTCCTTATACTTACAATAGTTAAGGACTGAACTGATGTACTCATGCAAGGTTATTCCCACAAACTGGGACACGAGAAGGAAATTGTAGGGTTTTACTTTCATTTCACCTTAAAATTAAAGTCTACATTTATATAAACTAGATTACGTTATGCAAAGGTATGAGGAGTTGGTATGATTAGGTTGGTTAACATTACATCAGGTTATCAAATATTTCTATCCTGCACTTTACCATTCCTTCATCTTACTCTTGGGCAGGCAACTGTTACAATACATCATCTCCGATCCTTTAAATCAACTATTCAATTATTCGTTATACTAGTCATATCACTCGTCCACATCCATCGGAAAATAGCGTTGCCGCACTTGAGTACTACTGTACCAAATAATGTTCCTTAAGTCAATCTGAAGATATATCGCATATCAGTACGAGAGTGCTAACTAAACTGTTAAGAGTGTATTAGGAACGTCAGGTATAAGGTCGAGCCTTGCGGTACGGAACATATACCAATCACGGGTTTCATTCACCATCCATAATACTGATATACCTAAGACTTACATAGAATATAAATGCACGGCCATAACTTATACAAATCATGAAGAAATTATGGATAAACGGCCCAGGTGTCAGCAGCAACTGATAATGCATGGTTCAGCCCATCGGAGATGTAAACAAATCCACGGTCAGACGTGGTACTTATCTTATCTCGTGCTTCTGAGTCCGAGTGTACATAACAGATTACATTACTCGCTCCAATATCGCGGAAGGGCTCAAGCGTTATCACTGTAATTATTACAGACCTTATCCAAGTTCAATAACGACATAATCACTGCAAAACTTACCCGCGGGGGGCCCATCCTCCTTTCACTTTCCTGGGATAATTTAAATATAGTTGAGCGACGCGCCAAGAGATGGCGTGCGCGGCCGCCCAGCTGATGCTGGTGACTGTTGTCAACCTAGATGTCAGATGCCGAAATTAAAGCACTCTCAACCACAGTGTTATAAAAACGTTTAAATCACCAGAATTTCGCGGAAGAAATCTAATCCTCAGAATAAGAAGATAAACAAATAATAAAAGAAAATGGAATAAGTATTTCTAATAATCTTCACTAGAAATCTGTTACATACAAGCAACTGCAAGCTTGGGAAAATACAAAGTGTGCCTTTTGTTGCAAGAAGTTTAATTAACACGCTAGTAAATAGTAAATATCATTTAGACGTCCACCAAATCTGAATATGGTAACTTCCTTCAATTACCCTGAATAATGAAATTAATTTATCAATCTATTTCATCACCATGTAAATCCAACTAATGACAACTTAAAAACTAGTATAACGATCATGGTAACAGGGTTGATGTCTACCCCTCTAACGCATGATTTCCAAAGCTACTATTTACTTCAATATAATATTTTTAGAACTCAGGAAACCACTACCAAAATATCATTATGCAAATAAAGAAAACCTACATTCCTCTTTTTTCTTTTTACTGTGCCTATGAATTCCCCTTTTTTCTTTTCAGAATATCGTGTATAATAAATGTATTTTTCCATGCAAGTAATGTTACAGTTACAAATACTAAATGGTCATAAGAGCCAGATGAGATAACGATGGGTTTCCTATACATTACGAAAGAATCGAGAATCCCAACGGCAGTAGAAGCGGCCAGCCTTCATGACACGTCTGGTAGTACGAGCGACGCTGGATGCTGACGCTAACTGCCCCCGTCAGCCGCTGACTTACCAGTGTATATCACGTGTGTCAGCAAATAATAAAGACGATATCGAGCTAAAGTTTATTAAATGTTGAATAAGTAAAGAGACGCATATCAGAGATTAACTTACTGGAAGTATAAGTTGGTTGGAGTTGTCGGAAAGTAGGTTTTGTGTTTAAAATCTTACTTGTGAGTTCGGCGTAACAGTTTTACATGCTCAACTGCTCCATCTCCTGGCAAACACAACACAGACAAAACATAAACATGTTCACAATTTCATGACTCGACAAACACTAAACAACTGACCCCAACCCCAGTCTAGAGCTCCAAGTCCATCAGGAATGCATGCATTCATCTGAAATTATACTTCCTTCACAAGTACGACTTAAACTTCCTCGTCTGCACTTTGGGAACCAGCCATCTCTGCTGGAACATGAATTCATCATATCACAAGACCCTCATGCCTAACTTCCACACTGCACACTGAACGCCAAGTACTCATCTCCCATGTATTTACCCGACTGACTGACTGACACACACACACACACACACACACACCGTTAAACTTCATGACTTATGGTTCAGGCTGGGGGACGATGGTGGCTTTCTGGGCGTTGCGGGAGACCTGGTTATACTGGCTCCTGGAGCAGAAATGGGTGTGATTACTGTGTGCCTCATGGAGGAAGAGTTTAAATTTGTGTTACTTGGTGTGTGTGTGTGTGTGAGAGAGAGAGAGAGAGAGAGAGAGAGAGAGAGAGAGAGAGAGAGAGAGAGAGAGAGA
>JAUUDZ010050767.1:0-10494 GCA_032361705.1 Panulirus versicolor | reverse complement strand
GTGTATGTTGGTGGGTTGGGCCATTCTTTCGTCTGTTTCCTTGCGCTACCTCGCTAACGCGGGAGACAGCGACAAAGTATTATAATAATAATACAATAATAACTAAACAAACTCTGTTGTTTGAACACTCACCTTTATCCCCCTTGCCTTTATATATATAATGGCACTATACATACATTCCACAAATCCTCAGGTACCTCATCATGATCAACACATACTTAGTCTTAAATATTATGTCAAATTTCTCTGAGGATATCAGACAGAACTTGAAGGTTGTATGTGGGTTGAACAACTCACAGCACCTCTTGGCTTACTAATAGGCTGATACACGAATCTAATGAGATGTGACTGGTCAGAATGGAATGCTTTATTTATATCTTGACACTGCTATATGCATAACCTGGAGAATATTCACCAATAGTTTTATGGCAATGGTGTACATTCACTTTTACACTGGCAGCATCAGTAAATGGGGTACCTGTAGGATCTCTCTTGATTCAACTGAATTTAGTGGGGCCAATAACTAAGCTTCTCCATGTAGTCTTCTTTTTACCACCTACAACCAAAGTTTGACCCTGTCATCAAGAAAAGGGTATGTGAACTCCTGCACAATGATGTCCTGAAGCTCCGAGATGGCAACAAAGTACTCAATCCTAAATTTGAGATCACCTATGAGAAAGTAAAAGGACTAAGCTGAATGCACCGTTCTAACCAAAAATCTTTGTGATGCAGCCAAGGAGCTTAGAAACAAGCCAAATATCATAATAAGGTGTGCAGACGGGTCTTCTGTTTTTGTTATTTTCACCTCTTCCTGATGCTCCTTTAATTACAAAGAACAAGGAAAACGGAAGGTATACAAAAAAGGGCTTCTACATTTATTCTTACGCGTAATCTTACAATCAATGGATCATTTCACATATTCAAGGCAAACATACTATTATCAGCTAGGCTCTGATCATGGATATCCAGACATCAAAATAAGTTGTTTATTTCTATATAAATCTTATACATATGGTAAACAGTCTTTGTCTTTAAAAAAAAAACTTACTTTACAGCAGCAATTGCATGTCCAGCTTCGTGGATGACGGATGCAATCAATAATGTTACAAAGTAGTATGGTAAGTCCTTTATGGCTAAGTTAATACCTGGTACCTGTGGAAAAATAATACCTAAGATTTTCATAAATACTGTTTTAAAATGAAAAGTAAGAGAGCTGCATAAAAACTGGCTAACGTAGCACAAAAGGCCTAGCATTACATTTCAATATGATTAAACATTAAAATAGTAAAACATTAAGTATCAATTGCCATAAAAGATACATAGAGCCTTGGATGCTAGAAACATACCTGAGAAATGGTAGGCATTTTCTTATGGGTAACTTACTTGATGAACATGTGTTCTAGACAAAGTTAAGGGATTACATCATAATTTATGTAAGTACAGCATGTGTGAAAGTGTGAGCTGGCTTTTTCATTGGCAATTCATGAGTAAAGGTTTATCCATGTGTACTGCAGGGCTGAGTACACACAGTAAGGGCATGAGGTTTAGCTCATGTAAACAATAAAAGAAGGAAAATGGTATCTCCATGTATTCAGTCAGAAATAGATCAGGTAATTCAAGTTACTAAACTACAACACTATATACATTCCCTTACCACAGGCTGCAGTACTTGTACTGTTTGCTCATGAAGCGGTCGCAAATGGTTCACAAGTCCACTTATCAACAGGCAAATTGCAGGAAACAACAACACCCCAACCACAATCACACCAATCCTGAAATTAATTTCATTCTTTTTTTGAAAAATATCATATTTTCATCAAACTCAACTATTAAAAACATAATAAGATCAATCATACCCCCTTATATTCATTTACTATTTTACTCTGCCACTTTATCACACATATGAAATTCACAGAGAAATCTCATTAAGTATGTGTTGCCCATACACACACTTCAAACTATTACTTCTAATAGGTTATATCAACTTACGTAAACCATATTTTGAAAAACTTGGGCCTCCACAATGCCCATTTGGTTACAGATCGATTAAAAGCAGTTGTGAACCAGTGGAGCTGGAGTGGTTTCACTGTTATTCCAACATTCTCCAGGAAGTACAAATATGGAACATTCAAGCAAGACTGAAACAAAGACATAAAATATATATATAAAAGTACTTCAGCATCAGAAATATTCTTATGCCATTAGATAATTCAGAAGATGAAAAATATAACAGAAGTATCTATTATAGCACCAGAAATATTCTTAAGCCAATAAATTTTTCAAATGAAAACTAGCTTAATAATTTCCTTATTAATATTCACAATATACATGCATACTATCATTTTCAAGTTTAATTTCCAATCCAATAAAAAGTTTGAAGATCTAAATTGCATCAAATCTTGGACATAAAAAGTATTGCCATTGAAGAAAAATGCATAATAAAAATCATTATTATCATACTTAGTAGCTGTCTTCCACGTTAGCAAGGTAGCGAAAGGAAACAGACGAAAGAATGGCCCAGCCCTCCCAATTACACATGTATATACATAAACACCCACACATGCACAAATACATACCTATACACTTCAACGTATACATTCATATACATACACAGGCATATACATATATACACATGTACATATTCATACTTGCTGCCTTCATCCATTCCTGACGCCACCCTGCCACACATGAAACAGAGACCCCCTCCCCCCACATGCATGCAGTAGCACTAGGAAAAGACAACAAAGGCCACATTCGTTCACAATCTCTAGCTGTCATGTGTAATGTACCAAAACCACAGCGCATAATAAAAATGTAAGTAATAAAAGAATATAAAGTATCATTAGATGATGGAGTGGCAGATATAGGATGCTTTGATTGGGGTGGTGTGTGAAGTGAGAAAGGTCAGGGAGAATGGTTTGGTTGAGAGAGAAGAGAGGTAGTGAAAGCTTTGCAAAAGATGAAATCTGGCAAGGTGGTGGGTTTGGACGGTACTGCAGTAGAATTTATCAAGAAAGGGGAGACTGTGTTGTTGACTGGTTGGCAAGGATATTCAATGTATGTATGGATCATGATGAAGTGCCTGAGGATTGATGGAATGCATGCATAGTGCCACTGTACAAAGGCAAAGGGCATAAAGGTGAGTGTTCAAACTAGAGAGGCATAAGTCTGTTGAGTATTCCAGGGAAATTATATGGGAAGGTATTAAATGAGAGGGTGAAGGCATGTACAAAGCATCAGATTGGGGAAGAGCGGTGTGGTTTTGGAAGTGGTAGAGAATGTGTGGATCAGGTATTTGCTCTGAAGAATGTGTGTGAGAAATAATCATACAAAACAGATGGATTTGTAAGTAGCATTTACGGATCTGGAGAAGGAATATGATAGGATTGATAGAGTTGCTTTGTGGAAGGTCTTAAGAGTATATGGTGTGGGAGGTAAGCTGCTAAAAGCAGTGAAAAGTTTTTACCAAGGATGTAAGGTATGAGTACAAGTAGGAAGAGAGGAGAGCGAGTGGTTCCCAGTGAAGGTCAGTCTGCGGCAGGGGTGTGTGATGTCCCCATGGTTGTTTAATCTGTTTATGGATGGGGTGGTTAGGCGAGTACAAAAGTTTTGGAGATAGGGGTGAGTATTCAGTCTGTTGGGAATGAGAGGGCCTGGGAAGTTAGTTAGTTGTTGTTCGCTGATGATATTGTTCGCTGACGATAAAGCTCTGGTGGCTGATTCAAGTGAGAAACTGCAGAAGATGGTGACTGAGTTGGGAAAAGTGTGTGAAAGGAGAAAGTCAAGAGAAAATAGGAATAAGGGCAAGGTTATTAGGTTCAGTGAGGTTGAGGAACAAGTAAATTGGGATGTAAGTTTGAATGGAGAAAAATTGGAGGAAATGGAATGTTTTAGATATCTAGGAATGGACTTGGCAGTGAATGGGACGGTGGAAGTGAGTCACAAGGTGAGTTAGAGGGTGAAGGTTTTGGGAACGATGAAGAATGTGTGGAAGGAGAGAATGTTATTGTGAAGAGAAACATTATATGGTTGCAAGGCATGGGCTATAGATAGGGTTGTACAGAGGAGGGTGGATGTGTTGGAAATTAAATGTTTGAGGACAATATGTGGTGTGAGGTTGTTTGATTAAGTAAGTATTGAAAGGGTAAGAGAGATGTATGGTAATAAAAAGAAGTGTGGTTGAGAGATCAGAAGAGGGTGTGATGAAATGGTTTGGACATATGAAGAGAATGAGTGAGGTAAGATTGACAGAGGGTATGTATGTGTTGGAAGTGAAGGTAACTAGAAGCAGGAGACCAAATTGGGAGTGGGAGGATGGAGTGAAAAAGATTTTGAGTGGCAGGACCTGAACATGCAGGAGGATGAGAGGTGTGCAAGGAATAGAGTACTTGAAGAATGTGATATACTGGGGTCGACGTGCTGTCCATTGGAGTGAACCAGGGCATGTGAAACATCTGGGGTGAACCATGGAAAAGTTTGTAGGGCCTAGTTGTGGGTTGGGAGTTGTGGTTTCAGTGTTTTACATGTGACAGCTAGAGACTGAGTGTGAATGAACGTGACTTTTTTGTCTGTTTTCTTGGTGCTACCTTGCTGACTCGGGATGGCAGTGCTGCTTCCTGTGTATGTATATGTGTATATGTTGATCGTATGTATTTTTTTCTCTTCATACTATCAGCCATTTCCCGCGTTAGCGAGGTAGCGTTAAGAACAGAGGGAATATCCTCACTTGGCCCCTTCTTTGTTCCCTCATTTGGAAAGTTAAAAACAAGAGGGAAGGATTTACAGCCCCCTGTTCCCTCCCCTTTTAGCTGCTTTCTATGACACTGCAGGGAATATGTGGGAAGTGTTCTTTCTCCCCTATCCCCAGAGATAATGTATGTATATATATGTGTGTATATTTATTTGTATGTATATGAGATGTTTGAGGACGATATGTGGTGTAAGGTGGTTTGATCGAGTAAGTTATAAAAGGGTAAGGAGATGTGTGGTAATAAAAAGAGTGTTGTTGAGAGAGCAGAAGAGGGTGTTTTGAAGTGGTTTTGTCACATGAAGAGAATGAGTGAGGAAAGATTGACAAAGAGGATATATGCGTCAGAGTTGGAGGGAACGAGAAGTGGGAGACCAAATTGGAGGTGGAAAGATGGAGTGAAAAAGATTTTGAGCGATTGGGGCCTGAACATACAGGAGGGTGAAAGGCGTGCAAGGAATAGAGTGAATTGCAACAATGTGGTATACCAATGTGCTATCAATGGATTGAACCAGGGCATGTGAAGCATCTGGGGTAAACCATGGCTATTTACTGTTTTTTGGAGCTTTGAATGGTAAAGAATAACTGGCAAATCTGCCTTAGTGTGGAAGTAATGACAAGATAAATCAGTATTGTTATATGAAGCTGGAAGAGGTCAAAATGAAGGCATACTGAAAACTATGGCGAATGGAAATACATCAATCACTCAACTTTTCTAGCATTTCTAAACACTCATAACAATGAAGTCCCTGTTATTCATTCACCACGCTAACTTTATCAATAAACATATCTCTTACTGGTAATGAGAAATCAACTTACTGAGGCCAGCCTGTCCAACCATCCAAGACACTCTTAAGAAGAGCATTACACCCCAGATGTTGAGGAGACATCGCATCTGTTGATGTCCAAGATATCTATCATACTATTCACAAAAGTACTCAAGTAATTGATAAATAATATACCTTTATACAAAATATATGTTCACTACTGCAAATTACACTATACAACAGTAACCACTGACTTATCAAAATATGTATTTCAAACTGAGAAGACAAAACAAAAGAAAAACTTACATAGACACCTTCGAGCCATCCAAACTTTATGACTTTTCCTCGTAGATTTTTTGCCCCTGCATCTGGGTCTACACCTGCATGTCTCTGTAGGGAAAAGAAAGATCATCAGGTCTCCTAATTCACACCAGTCATCATTATAATCCACCATCACATATGTCATTCCTCAACAGCATTCCTCATTGCTATCCTTCCGTTGACAAATAGCTCTTGTTAACGAACATTACTGAAACATATGTATTACTATTTCTTTTTAATCTAATTATAACTAATCTGTCTTGCAAGTCTATCACATTCATTTTCTGGGCAAGTTATTCAGAAATGCAAAAACAGAAACAGTGTTCTCAGAAATGTTTCAAAAACTGTTATATTGAAATTTCAGTCACTAAAGATGCAATTATACTCAGTTTCTATTTTGGAAACGCCTCTACATCCACAGCCTTGCCTGAGACCAAACTGCTTACTCTTCTATCAGGCTATTTGAGAACACAGCCCACAAGCCTATGACAACTTCGGAAACTGAATGGCCATCAACATTGTGTAGCTAATGATCCAATAGATTTTTTTCTTCATTTGACACAGAGTGAGCTGTTTCTGACATTTGCTAGCAATGGCTGGAAAGTCTTTAGACATAGTTGTTAACACCAATTTCTCTTTCTTATCCTTAAAGTTCCCTTGCTTTTCATTAGTTACCATTTTTCAAAATCTTCCCAAATCTAAATTTCCAAGAAAAAATAATTCAAGAAATATGTGCTGACTAAATAGTTTTACTTGGATGATTAATTCATCTGGATAAGAGGTCTACTGGATGTCCAGTGGACTGGAGCTACAATGGGCTGAGTTCAGAGGGTTATGGGTCTGCTGTATAATGTATCTGGACAGCTAAACACCTGAACATACATGTATGTGGTGAGCACAGCATATGTGTGTGTGGGGATGAAATGAAGGGGGTACATATATGTGTGTGGGGATGAAATGAAGGGGGTATGGTGCATCAGAAAATATGGTAGATGTATATTTGGACACAGCAGATGCATCCCTTCAGAATACTGCACCCTATGTAGATATCAGTGACTCTTCTACATTTGCAGCTTGGTTTCAGAATCTGCTGCATCCTTATAACTCTAATCAGCCAAGTTGTTTGTGACCACAGCCCACAAACCTAAAGACCCTCTAAATCTCGGATGAACAAGTATTTCTTGTTGATACTTGTCCAAGGAGTTTCTTATGTGATCCACAAAACTGTCTATAATGTTTCTGGGACTACAAACACCACAAGTCTTCACCAACACTACTACAACTACACCACAGTTACATCGATCGTTCTACAACGACCAAAAACATCATGAAACACCACCCACACTGCTACAACCACAACCACCACCAATCTGACATAAACTACCCAAAACCATTAATAAAGCATCACCAACCTGCCCACCACAACTATAATCAACCATCACCACAACTACACCAACAATCCTAAAAAAAACACACAGCTACAATCACCAACCATCGTTTATATAACCATAACCAAAGCTTTCGACAACCAACGCCGTTAACTCCTACTTGAGCTCCAGTCACCACCAACCATCAACAGTGCCACAACTACAACCTATTGCGAAAACCATTATAACTACCATCAACAGATCATTGCAGCCGCCGCCACCTACAACATCACAACTGTTAACATCATCGGCATCAAAACTGTCCAGGCTATGAGCATCGCATTTGCCAAACATCGTCAATGACACTTCCAGTGGCACTACAACCACCATCACCACAACCGCTTGTGTCTCAAATTCATCCAGCGGAAACACCATTGTCACAAGTGCCTCTAGATATTAACCACAGGCACTGCTCGTATTCCTCACTGCCATCACTGCACCATCATGAGCTGGGGTAAGCAATGGGTGTATGGGGGGGGATGGGGAGATGGTGCTGCCGTAAGCCATAGTCCCTTAGATAGAGGGCGTGTTTGTCGTGGGTTATTTTGGGCAGTGGGAGGAAGGTTAGGGATGCTGCCTTATGTCATTGGCAAGGACGGCTCACTGAAGCCTTCCTCTAAGTCCCGAAGTACAATACTTGCCCTTCTTACAACCCACATCTGCAACACTGTCATGTTGTTACAAAAGTTTTAATTACTGTTAATGCTGTTAATATCACACCGTCTGGTAATGCTCTTGGTGATGCTGTCACACCAGTCATGCTGTTACTAAAGTTATAATTACTGTTAATGCTGTTCATGTCACACCGACTGCCGATGCTATTACCGTCACACTGACTACTGATGTTCTTGGTGACACACAGACTGCTGATGCACCTGGTGTCACACTGACTGATGGTCTTGTTTAGGTTAAACATGATATCACACATTACCGGCTGACGCTGTTGATACTGATATAATAATGACTGCTGATGCTAATGATGTCATTGACTGCTGATTCCTGATGATGATACTGATGTCATAATGGCTGCTGATGCTACTGTGTCACCGACTGCTAATGCTATTGATGTCATACTTCTGATGCCAATGAAATTACAGTGCGTGACGATGATGTCGAGGTTACTGATTGACCGCTTATGTCACAATGACGGCTGATGGCAGTGATGTCATACCGACTGCTGATGGTAATGGTGTCATAGTGACATCAGTAGCATTAGCAGTCAGCATGGCAATGTGTGATATCATTAGCATATGTAGCCGGAGTGACGTCAACAGCACCATCATTCAGTGTCATATCAGACGCTGATGCTGTCACACTGCCTGCTGATGTCATAATGACCGAGGATACTCATGACGTCACATTGAATGCTGATAATGTTACCCTGACGGTTGAAGTTGATGTCACACTATCTGCTGACTATACTGATATCACAACGCCTGTTGATGCTCTCGATGTCACTTTGACTGCTGGTGCTAATGTTGCTGAGCACTGGGGCATGTCACAGAAAACCTCATCCCATTTGAAGACAGCTCCTATAACCTCTGTCCTTTGCTCACTTCTACTAAGGATATCTTCTCTCCAGTGGAGGAGTCTACCACTTATTCCTGCCTATAGACAGATACAGGTTCTTAATCCACTTCCGATGTGCGACAGTGTCAAAGGCCTTACTACCCCGGGAACAGGAGGAAGTAAGGGAGGGTCTCGCTACTTCCTTAACCATCATGACTGCTTCTTCGTTCTTATCAGTATACAATTAGTCTGGGTACTGCACTTTCACGGAGGACTGTTTGCTAAGAAATTCACTATCCTCCCTCTCCCCTACAGTATGTTTAACCAACAGGCACTGCTTGAACGAGTCATTCATCACCGTTTCATAAAATTCGGGGGTGTCCCTCAGTCAGAGAGAGAGAGAGAGAGAGAGAGAGAGAGAGCCCATCTCCGCCCCGCGTCTTCTCACCCCTTTATATTTTCTGTCCCTCCTTGCAGACCAGACCTACCTTGAGTCAGTAGTTAACGCTACAGCTCTTTACAATTACTGCTCATTATGGTTGGCCTACCAGAGCCAGGAGTGGGAGCGTTGTTCATTCCACTAGCATCGTCCGATTCCTTAAAAAAATTTCGCCTCTCTCTCTCTCTCTCTCTCTCTGGAGGGAAGGTGGAAGATGGCGTGATGAGGTAACCATCTCCTACATTCCTGTGGAAACTACAAGTCTCAACATCCCCGCCAGTTCTTGAAAAATAGAATGAGCTGCCAAGGGAAGGGAACCAAACAGGAAGTTGTGCAAGTAAGAGAGTAGGGGCAAAGAGCACAGGTTGGTGCGGAGGACATAGACTAAGATGAAATATTACGTGATGGCAGCGGCAAATGTGCGTAACAATGAACACTGTGGCTGGATTGCAACCCTAAGTAAAGAGAACCCGCGGATGTGTACACAGCACTGGAAAATTCAAGTGCTTCATAGAAATGTTTTCCAAATGGTACTTCAAAGTGTAAATTTCCCCTCCCATATATACATGTAGACACATCCAAACACGGAAGAAAAAAATAAAGTCGACGAACTGTCTGTGAGCAATAATCCGAATAACTTTCACGAACACAAATAAGGAAATATTCAGCAGAAGCTGTTCATATCCTAAATAAGGCCAAAACTAGAATACTCTTCTTAATTCAGGTCACAGCACCTGATGATGCACAAAGAGCTAACAGAGAAGGTCCAAAGGATGGCAATAAAGGCTGTGTCGGAATTAAGTGAGCCGCATTAAAGGGAAAGGCGAGAGGCCTTGAATTTGTTCATCAAGATGAGAGTGTGGGGTGGCCTAATCACGTCTTTAAGTTTTCAAAACCGATTCATGACGCAGACTGTGAACATTCTTTCGAAAAATGCAAAAAACAACAACCACAGGAATTAAATGAAATTAAGCAAGAAAGTTGTAAGAAAAGGTGTGAAGTATTTCTTATGGTATAAGAATAATGGGTGGATGGAACATAATGAATGATGAAACTGTACATGCAGACAGCATGTAGAAGTTTAAAAAGTTGTATGATAGAGAAGGATCAAGGGATGGGGCCCTACGAGTGCAGAAAGTCCTCCTCGTAAAGTACAACTACGCAATTACAAAAACTTACTCATGGGCTTCCATGGTGTAGTAGTAAGCGTCACCATGAGCCCTCCCGGAGTCGGGCCTGCATGGGTTCGAAACCTTGGCGCGTCAGTCGGCCTACACCAAATCA
>JAUUDZ010050756.1:0-10495 GCA_032361705.1 Panulirus versicolor | reverse complement strand
GATTTGATCAAGTAAGTAATGAAAAGGTAAGAGGATGTGTGGTAATAAGAGTGTGGTTGAGAGAGCAGAAGAGGATGTGTTGAAACAGTTTGGATACATGGAGAGAATGAAAGAGGAAAGATTGACAAAGAGGATATATGTGTCAGAGGTAGAGGAAAGAGGGAGAAGCAGGAGACCAAATTGGAGGGGGAAGGATGGAGTGAAAAAGATTTTGATTGATCATGGCCTGAATATACAGGAAGGTAAAAGGCATGCAAGGAATAGTGTAAATTTGAATGATGTGGTATATACGCTGTCAATGGATTGACCAGGGCATGTGAAGTGTCTGTGGTAAACCATGGAAAGGTCTGTGGGGTCTGGATGTGGAAAGGGAGCTGTAGTTTTGGTACATTTTTTGTCTTTCCCTGGCACTACCTCACTGGAGGGGGATGCTATTTCATGCGTGGCAGGGTGTATGTATATATATGTATATGTTGAAATATATATGTACGTATATGTGTGTATATGGGTGCTTATGTATATATATGTGTATGTGGGTGGTTGGGCCATTCTTTATCTGTTGCCTTGTGCTATCTCGCTCACATGGGAAACAGCAATTAAGTGTAATAGATAATAAAATCTAATAAATATATTATATGAAAGAAGATTAGTAATTGAATAGAGCAGTCATATTTCCTGCCACAATACAAATGTGGTTATTTAATCTTAGCTCCAATGAAACATTATAACACTTGTAGTATTTCATAAAAAGATTCGCTTCATAATCAGCACAGCAGTATAACTAACTTAAGGCCTGAATGGAAAGACAACAGGAAAGCTTTACTCTTTGTGATGAAACCTTTGTTGGTTACAAAGTGCCAAGTGCCTCTCTTGTACCTCCTTTGCAAAATCAAGGCAGAGTTTATCTTTAGATTTCATATTAGAATTGACAAACAGTAAGGAATCTAATAACTCAGGTCCCATCCTATTCCTCTTTTTTGTATTTTCATCTGCCAATAGAGAGATGAGCCTCTCAATTTCTGCCATTAAAACGTGGTAAAGTTAAAATGAGCTTTGCCAGAAAGGCGAGGGTCCTAAAAACATACTGGTCTGAAAAATTCCTTAGTTTGGAAAGATATAACTAAATGTCTTCACAGCTTTTTTTAAGAATCAGGTTACTATGCTCATCAGCATTGACATATGCTGGCAGATCCTCCTACGCTTTCTAAATATCATCATTCTGATGATCATATCTTATGATCAAATTGTCCAGCTTTGATAAGAGTTTTCCAAGCATCAAAATCCAATGCAATCTTAGGAGATATGAATTTCATTTCCTTAAACAAAGGATCAAAGAGAGGGCAACCTTTTTTTGAGCTCAACAAATAATGTTTGATAAAAGGAGTAAAAACATCTCATCCTGAAATACTAATTTTTTTCATCAAGAGGAGACAAAATTGACTCACACCCACTTGCCAAACTAACTTGCTCAAGAGGATGAAGAAGACTTTCATTATCAGATCCAAATTTTGATAAATCATCTACAAACTCTGGTTGGATGAAATTCTTTGATATTATCATTGTCATTTGGATACTTTCATCTTACAGGATAGCTATCAAGCTGCTCTTACTCTGAAATAATGCATTAATTTCATTGAAATATCCTAACACATACTTCAAAAAGGTCAGGCAGGCTTTTGAACATGGATTGTTGAATTCTTTTATAATTAGTTCTGCTGAAATTACCTTATCATCTATTTGGGCTTGGAAAAAGTAATTCTAAAATTTCCCATTGATTCAGAACCCATTCAATGCAATGCTGCATTGCAAGCCATCATGTGTCAACAAGCCATTGATAGCTTCCAAACTACAGAAGCAGAAGAAAAGTAATTGACTGATCTAAAAATGGGCAGCTGAAATAAATGACAAGGAACAGCTGATGGCCTGATGCTTCTGTCTAATGAGTATAATACTACACCTCTGAGTCATGGTCAGACAGCTGGAGCCTGAGACAGGGAGTTTTCTTGTATTTTCATTGAAGAAAATGAATAAGTGAAGAAGGCACTTTATAACTGCATAAAGTACACAAAATTTCTTTACTTGCTAATTTTCTTACAGAAAAATATACTAATTATCAAACGAATGTCCAAAATTCCTAGGTTTTTAAGAATTTTGCCTGGTCGTCCCTACGCCTTTGAAAACTAGTCAAAAGTCCCTTGGTTTAGGGACATATCCCTGGAGAGGATGGTATCACTTATGACATCTTAGACTGCTAAGATGTGTACCTGGTAATCCATTATTAAAGCTGTATGATATGAGTTATGCTATGGGTCATCTACCCTCCTCACAGACCAACAGCCTAACTGTACCAGTACCTAAACACAATCAACCTGATAAATTTTGCCCCATCTCCCTGAGAAGTTGTTTGTGCACCACTTTTGAGAGGATGGTGCTCAAGAGACTACTTAGAATCAAAGAACACATCACCAAATATTAATGGTTTCACACACGGCAAACATGTACACAATTGTATCATTACTTTCCTAACAGTTCATGGGGACAGAAGGCATAAGTACACCACTTTTCTTGACCTAAAAGCTGCTTTTGATATTGCCAATCAACAAGTTATCTTACGAGTTAGCTAAACTGAATACAGATGGCCAGCTCCTGAACTGGATACTCGGCTATCTCTCTAACAGAAAGCCAGTTGTGTTGTTTCAAGGCAACAAAACTGAAGTTAAAGACATGCTACTTGGCACTTCTCAAGGTGGAGTACTTAGCCCCACTTTGTTCATGGTACTCATCAATACATTACTGAAATCCGATTCCACAGTGTCCCAGAAATATCACTATTAGCTATGCTGGTGACATTCTTGTACATACCAAAACATAATGTGAAATGCAAACTATTCTTGACTGTATACACATAGGCTGTGAAAGCCGTGGTTCCATCACATCTGAAGATAATACTTAGGTTTTCAATAAACGCATTTCTAACTGCTAGAGCCGACCATCTAAGTTGACTATGTCTCCCCCTTTAAATATCTTGGTGTCTCAGTCCAATGTGCTGCAGCTAGTGTGCAAAAATTAAATCGACAAGGAACAGATAGACTCAGAGCTCCTACAACTGTTGCAAGGTACAATCCTAATTATGGTGCAAATATCAGAAGTTAAAATAATGTACTCAGCTTAAATTAGGTCTCCATCAGATTACAGCGCACCAGTTTGGGTCCTACTCAACTGAAAAGATATCAACAGACTTGAAAAAATGCAAAATAAAGTTTTAAGAATCATACCTGGTTGCCCGAGGTCCACTTAAGTACTCAACATGCAGAGAGAACTTGGTATTATCAGCACTGAAGACAGAATACTTGAAATCCATCTTATAAGAATGACACTTGTGCCTGGTGATCCATCGAAGACACTAATTACCTATGATCTTCACCTTCAACACTTAGCTAAGACAAATGTTCTTGATCATATACAGAAACTCCAGACTGATAATTACACAGCTTAGGGATGCATCTTTACTGACGACTCATGACTCTGCCCCAGGGAGGGCAGGCAGTGCTGCCATTGTGATCCAGCCCCATGGTAATAAATGAGAGAAAAATGTTACAATAAACCACTGGGCATCTACTCTCCAAACTGAATTGTTCACCATACTTATCGTTCTTGAGCAGGAAGAAATCACGGCCACAGGCTGTCTAATTATCTCCGATTCTTTATCTTTACCATTTACCCGTAATACCAAGCCCGTAATACCCCGAGATCAAAATGTAAGATGCTGGTCTCTGAAACTAGACACAAATACTCAGACATTATTGCTCAAGGGATTCCGATCAAATTATTATGAATTCCTTCTCAAATAGGCCTCCGTGAGCATGACACAGCTGAGGCTTTAGCTAAACTTGCACTTAGTAAAGGTGATGTTGAAAACAACGTTGGGTTTTCAATTAGAAGCCTCAAAACTGCAATTAGAACAAAATTAACTGACCTCTTTGAAGCACGAAGAGAAGTTGAGATAAGCATAAGTAGAAACATTTTTCATCACGGTGAGATTTGTAAAGTAGAACATATATATGAAAAAAATAATAAGATCAGTATACTACATGTTGTAATGCTAGCTAAGGCTAGGCTATAGGTACTAATGGCGCTTTGGCCCAATTGGAAATGTTAATGTGTGAATTGTAAAGTTTGTGGTCAAAGATCTGGACACAAACTAGAACACTATGTTTTAGAATGTGAAAAAATAGAGCCTTTTAGGAATATTTGTAAACAAAACCTGCAAAAAATGTCACAACACCTTAGTGTTAACAAGATACCTGAAATTTTATGTTTGTATCCATTTTTTGCATCTAGTCGATGCAAATATATAGGAAACTATATATTAATGAAATACGAATTGTAACATGTAATATCAACCCACTGGAGTCTGAGTAAGACCCTTTGTTACCCCCCGGCATCCTTTGGCGCTACCGCTTCCAGGATGAGCATGGGTGCACAATAACTTTGCCGGGGACACCGGCACAAACCAATGAAAATCCCTCCCGTTGGCAACACCGTCTCCACACACACACGGCCGGGGAGCTGCTCGCCTCGACCCAGCTCTCCTGCCACACACTACATACCCTCACGAGATTTTGGTAACTAAATGTGACATTTTGTTACAAAAAAGAAAATGAAAGAAGAAAACAAAAAGAATTAAATTCAAATCTGACAAGGCATAAGGCAAATATACACACAAATCACAGTTCAGCAACAATACACTTCCTTTATATGTGAGCAGAACAATAATGACAAATTAGTGTGTTCACTCTTCACGTGAGCCACCACAAACATAATCTTGCAGGTGTGTAGGGCGTCGCCGCCTGAGGCTGGGTGTCCCACACCTGAAGGTGTAGCCGCTGGTGGTGGGTTCTACCTACAAGTGTCGTGGGGATCGGCAAAACCCGGGGAAGTAGGTGACGTTGGTTCCTCAAAGGCGGCCATTGTCGTCCAGCTTCACCTCCACTACCAAGGCCGACCTGTCCCACACCTTCGAAGTGACGTCCTGCATGCAGGCAGAGGTGGCCCATGGACAATGTCACTTGCTGGGCCACTGTTACGCCAGCCTGTCTCTCTGCTATGGCCCGCTCCGTTTCACATAGCAGTTCTCCATCGCCGGTTTATCAGATAATGTCGCCTGGACACCATCTCGCAACTGTCTTCCTGCTGCCAGCTGTGTGGGTGACATCTTTTTCACTTAGGGGGTTGAGATATTGGAGCTGCCCCCAGCACCCGTGTTGCCCCTCAACACCCGTTTGGCTGCCATTACCGCTGCTTTGACGCATCCATTGGAGTGGGGGAAGTCAGTTGAGGAGATGCGGGACATGATTCCCTATTTTTTTTTGTAAAGCTTCCATCTTGCTGTCTAGATTCCGAGGCGATTTCTTTGGGTGCGCCCCATCTGCAGGTGATCAGCCTTGCAATAACTTGGGATTTTCCCCGAGTAGGTTCGAATCTTACCCACAGCTTTATATAAGAGATGTGATAAAAGCAGGTAGTCTGTCCTCTATTATAAAGAAGTATCCTTTTACAGGAGAGGAGCGGCATCAACTTCCACCCGGCAGCCCAGCTATCGTACCGCACACTAAACCCTGAAGTGATAGAGAAGTTAAAAGCGTGTGAACTTAAATGTGGCACAGAAACAGGCTACATTCAATTTAACGAACTTACGGTGTTAAAGGACACCCCCTTCCCATAGTAGCCCGTTAAATCGAGGGTTTACTGTGTAAGGAGACCGCGAGCTCGCGTTGACCTACATACTTCAGTCTCACTAACGAGTTGATGTGTAAGGTTTTGGAAAAGATTATTAGAAAAGAAGTGGATGACTTTTATGGAGGCAAAATTTCCTAAGTGAGAGAGAGTGACAGTATCATAACTAATGAAGTGAGGAGGTGCTGATAATGTGGTAGGAAGCTCAACGATTGGCAAAAGTTGAATTTTTCTGAGAATTCAAGTCTCACCCCAGCTTATGGTGACCTCGGTAGTACACTACCGTTATATATGAAACTGAAGGATGGAGGTATTGCCCATCTCCAAGACAATTGTTTTTAAATTAGACAAATACTTAAGGTGTTCTGCCTCTGGAAAAACCACGCTGGAGTTACTTTCTGCTAGTGGCCTGTCAAGAGTGAGGCATAAAGGCTAAGTAGCAGCACTTAGATCTGCCAATTATGGCGGGAAGTAAAAGGGACGAATAATTGAGGGTCATAACTCTAAACAATAGCATGTCGTGTGAGAGTAGGAGGCAGCTTGTGGAGAAATTCATGAATAGGAGGCAGCTTGTGAAGAAATTCATGTTATAATCTGGATGTGTTGTGATTGGGGAAACCCATATCTTCAGGCAGGGTGTATGGAGTAAAAATAGAAATGATGAATGCAAGGTGTAGGAGGGAATGGAAGCAGGAAGAGGGAAAGGAGGATGTGCAGTTGTGCTGCTACTGAGAGTATGGGAGGGTGTTACACAGCATGGATGGAATGAATCAAGAATAATGTGGGTTATGGATGCATCAAGGATAGTGTGGGTGAGAGGAAAGACTGTAATTATAAAGTATGTATGGGTATGTATAAATGTACCTGGGAATATAAAGTCTGTGCAAGGTAAGGAGGAGATGACATTTTCTGAAGAAATTTGATTAACTGCATAAATGGGTTAGATAAGGAAAGATGGTTGTAATGCGTGATACGAATTCAAAAACAGGATGTGATGAAATTGGCAAGATGGTAAATGGGAAGTGCCTGTAGTAAATGAGAATGGAAGTTATACGGATTTCTGTGCTGAGAGGGATATATTCCTTGGAAACTATTTTTTTTAGCACGATATATTATTTACGTTGTTTTCCGATCACAAATAATATATTTACCATGAATAAAAATATTGCAAATAATGCTATTGTACCTAAGTCCACAGAGCTGATTCGGAGCCTCTAGTTAGACTCTAAGGAAAGTTCTCAATTTACGAGGCTTGTGTGTGCTCCTGATCCTGTTAGGTGAGGGTGAGGGCGTGTGTGGGATGCTGTAACTCTCTAGCCTGGATAAGTGAATTAACCGAAATTACTTTTGTCCCCTTTTTACACAAGGGACAATAATGACTGCTATAATGGCCTGGTCCTGTGTCGTATCCATCAGAAGTTGCTGATTGTTCCTGCTGTCCCCTGTCTTCGAAGAAGACTGAGCTGTCTATGGAAACTGGGGTAGACTGACTAGATTTGAGGACTGGGGGAATCTGGCTGGACTGTGGGAGTCTGGCTGGACTTGGGGATCGGGGGAAATTAGGCAGACTCATGAGCTTGCAGTGTTAAGTACCTTACGCTGTACACATTGCCTATCTCGCTACACCTTTTGCTGTGCTGTAGTAATGGTGGAAAGACGTCATGTATGGTTGTATGAGTCCTGGGGACTGACATCGTTTGCTGTAGGTAGTTTTTGATATTATTGTGAACGTCAAACCACATTCTCTGCATGCAGCCAGACTTCCAAGTATGCAGATGAGCATAGTATTCTTGCAGAAGGCAATCATACCTCAAACTTTTTAGCCCTTTCAGTGAGAGTTTAAACATTCCTCTTTTTTCCATTACTTTGAAAAGATTCCTCTAATCTCTGATGATTGGATCAGTTTACCATCTCACCACTTCGCTCAACCCTGACGTACATCATCATACTCGATCCTGAAGACGTAAATAATGGGGTTAAAGTGTCCATGTACAGAGCAGTGAGGCTTCCATGAAATTATGTCTGTATAAGGTAAGATATTGTTCATTTTCCTGGTATGTGCTTTGAACTGACAGATGCATACGAGTGACTTCTCGTCTTCCTAAGTTGGTTTCTGTAACAATATTCATGTTTATTACCATCTACCGTAGCACGTTTTGCATAAACAAGCTGCTACTATATTTGACATCGATTGTAGGTGACCTTTTTATAAGAATATATTGAGGCACAGGTATACTGGTCTTCCTCTATCCGTAATATTACGCCTGTGTAGGACGCACAAATTAGCAAAGAAAAAAAAAAACATGGTGGCAGTGGTGAAAACATCATCATTCACAACCTAGAATGACAGATGAAAATGACATGACAAGCTCCTGTATGTACCAGTAAGTGAGGCAAAATCCAGCAGCAACGTAACGATGTGTTGTAAATGGCAGCTTCACAAGCATAACATGTGACACTGAACAAGCTGGGAAGACCATTAAGATAAAATATAACCTCTCTATGGTATGGTCAGGCAGCAGGAACCTGACGAGGAGGCAGCTACCCATCAGACCAGAGCGGCTGGACAAGATAAAATAAGCAACAACAACAACAACATGTGATAAGATAATGATCTTGGAAACCATAATGTATGGCCGGCCTGAACCCAATGATACCCTCCCCAGCCAATTGCTGCCATATCTATGGTCAAGAGATGAGTTCCCAGCAAAATATAGTTTGATATTCTAAGGCAATAAGAAAGTCACACCTCATGCATTGTTTGCCGAGATCAAGAAAGCAATACTCATACAGGTGCAGAAGGCTGTCTAAGGCGCGCCAGGGAATACTCAGTGTATGCACTAGTGTCGGCCGAGATGATGAATGCTGACCTCTCACAACACATCGCCCTGTGTGAAATATGCAACCGATTGAACATTGCCCCACAGAAAGACACCCTCATGTCCCATGAGACAGCAGACTGACCACGGCAGAGCCAAGTACTGATTTGGGTGAGCTGATGATTCACAACTTTTTACTGACTGTGGCACTAGTTTGGTAACTCATGGGAAGTTGATGTGTGGGAAGTTGACGTGTTGGAGTTGAGGAGCAGCAGCGTAGTCATCACAAAAGTGGAAGCTCATTTTGCCAGATGTGGGATTCCCTCAGTCCTTATCACAGACAATGGACCACAGTTTATCAGTGAGGAGTTCAGGGACTTTGCAGACAGGTATGGTCTTCAAAGACATATAGTCCCAAGTTCCCCCAGACTAATGGAATGACAGAATCAGCGGTCAAGACTGTATAGAGTCTGATCAGTAAGACCGTAACTAGTGGAAACGATCCATAGGCACACTGGACCACAGAAACAGTCTCACACAGGATATGGAAATGAGTCCAGCTCAATGGAACTTTGGAAGGATGACATGACCATTGTTACCAATGTTAGATTATCTCCGCTTCTTAAAGCCCCAAGGTTGAGAAGAATCAAGAAATTGAAGAATGCTTGATACTACAATAAGATGACACTACAATATGACAGCTAAAGATCCCGACCCATTAGAAGTCTTGGTAAGAATCAATGAGGCAAGACCTGGCAGAAAGGAACAATTGAAGAAATTGGTTGGATAAGTCATACCAAATGATAACGAATACTGGGACTGTACGACACAATTGGCAGCATTTGAGAAAGACTAGAGAGTAAGACAGACATAGACGATGAAGAAGGTTAGAGACAGACACAGGTTTGGGGAACAATGTAAATACAGGTGTGAGTCTGCCATGCAGCATCAGGATGAAGTAGGTTATAGAGATCTTCCTGGTGCAACTGGTGAAGTTACTAAGTATCGTGTGAAACCAATTAGAAATGTGCTTCCAGCTAGATTTAAGGATGACATAGTAACCAAGTAAATATATTTGCACATAAAAATACTCATGTAATTGCGGCAAAAATAATTTTAGTTTAAATACTAACATGGACTGCAATCGTTGAAATCCCCGAAGTAGAGGATCTCGGCTTGCAGATGAGAGGCTGTCACAGTCACACGGTAGAACTAAGAGAGCAATAAGCGAAACAGGAAAAGTGCGGCAATAGGGAGACAGACCTTGAGCCACATAACTTGATATCAAAGTTTATGGTCATTAAGGCGTGCAACAGGTGCGTTTATGTTGTAATAAGCACAAACATCCCCTTTGAACCGGAATCGTGATTGGAGGTCATAGCTGAATATGAAATGGGGACTAGTGAGAACATTATTAGACAACTGTGTCTCAGAGAGAAGTAAGATATTAGGAGACGTTACTAGAGAGACCACAAATGTTGGTACAGTGTATAGAAAAAGAGGAAGGTCTAACGGAGAGGGAATGGTCGAGGAAGGGGCCGGTACTACTACGGCCAGAGCCCTCCCTCTCATTGGCAGGAGAGTCAGGCAGAAACCGGGAGATTCTTAGTACCCCATGATGCCGGGGACGAGGGGCCATGGATCTAACGGACTCTGTCATGGTGATACTTATAAATGTTTGAGTGTCAGGAACTGGCAAGATTATTTATGTGAAAATTATAATAATAACAAGGTTTGATTGGGTGTATGGTGCTTGTAAGATGAAATGGTAGGACTAGTCCGGTAGTCTGATTTTGATGAGACAGAAAGTAAGACCAGCAATCCTGACATGGAGAGTGTGAGATGGTTCCGGCCACCACTTGAACGTTCCTCAGTCAGGATGGTAGTACCAACCTGGGCGGCTGTTGTCAACAACCTACCATCTCATGGGTCGACCCGAG
>JAUUDZ010050734.1:275-10495 GCA_032361705.1 Panulirus versicolor | reverse complement strand
TGTCTGTGTATGTGTCTGTATATATATATATATATATATATATATATATATATATATATATGTGTATATGTATATGTGCATGTATGGGCATTTATGTATATATGTGAGCATATGAGCGGATGGGCCATTCTTTGCCTGTTTTCTGGCGCTACCTCGCTGATGTTGGAAACGGCAATCAAGTATAATAAATATAAAATGAAATGAATATATATTATCCCAGGGGATAGGGGAGAAAGAATACTTCCCATATATTTCCAGCCTGTCGCAGAAGGTGACAAAAAGGGGAGGGAGCGGGGGGCTGGAAATCCTCCCCTCCCGTTTTTAATTCTCCAAAAGAAGGAACAAAGAAGGGGACCAAGTGAGAATATTCTTTCTAAAGCTCAGTCCTCTGTTCTTAATGCTACCTCGCTGATGCGGGAAGTGGTGAATATGTATGGATGAAGGCAGCAAGTATGAATATGTACATGTTTATATATGTATATGTCTGTGTATGTATTTATACGTTGAAATGTATATGTATATGTGTGTGTTTGGGTGTTTATGTATATATATGTGTATGTGGATGGGTTGGGCTATTCTTTCGTCTGTTTCCTTGTACATATGAGCATTTTTTTTAATATATTGCTTTGAAAAGAGAAAGTAAAGAATTCTGTTATCTGAGTAAAAAAAGAAGAGTAAACTCAAGCCTTTGTCATCAGAGTTCTCAGTAAATACAGTATTATTGATTATCATCTGATTTACCTAAGGAAAGGCAGCAGTTTTTAAAGCAAATAGATTAGTCTGAATTACATCATGCTTGAGTGTGGTACAGTATGCTGATGGCAATCTTCATTGTTCCAGTTATAGTCTGTACATAAGAGTTAGATTGGGGAGACTTTTGGTCAGGAATGTGATGCCCATTATACAGTACCATGGGCCATGGCCTCCATGTCTCCTTTCCCAGCTGAGGCATTGTCAAGCAGCCAGATTTCAGCTCTCTCACTAGCATTTAGAGTTTCCCTTTGGAGTCTGCTACTAAAGCTATGTCATCAGCAAAAAGCAATTGACTTGTCTCTCATAACTCCCCACCTCCAGCATACTGCAGACCTGTTCCTTGCACTAAGACCCTCATGTTTACCTCCCCATCCATAAATGGATTAAACAGCTTTGTTGACATCACACATTCTTGATGCAGACCCACCTTCATTAGGAATAATTATTAGCAGGTTATACCAACTTGCCGAGTTCTTTGGTACTTGTAATAATTCATATAGGTTTGGTTACTGGCTGAAGTGTTCCGAGAAGACTGATTTAAGTCACTTTTAATATTCAAGTAGGGGGAATGGCATTTACGGTTAGGATGACAAAGGTATCAATATGCCCTGAAAATTCTTTTGTTTAATCCCATGAAAACACTAAACATAACTTAGTTTTGTATTATCCAAGCATTGGTTGCATTGTTCTTTTCTCACCTTCTGTTTCTTCCATACTTATTTGCATTGCTCGCATTAGGAACAGAAAGAGAAATGGCCTCATTCGTGCACATCCACTCTCAAGTTGTCATTTATAATGCACCAAAACCATTTCCTAATTCATTCCATTATTGCCTTACCAGTTGAATACTGGCTCATTTTATCTTCTCACAGACTGGTGTTATGTTGAAGCCATTCCTACCTCAGCTGCAAACAACTTTTGTGAAAGCAGTTCATGACCCTCACCGGGGTGTGAGATTACGAGCTGGTGCTGCATTGGCCCATCTAATCACCATCCATACCAAACCAGACCCATTGTTTACTGAACTTCATAATGCTGTCAAGGTTGCTGATGACACAGCCATCAGGTGAAAATTTATTTTAAGGAAAAGGTGTATTACTCAGTATTTCACGGATTAATGTTGGATAGATAGATAGCATTTCTATACTTACAAAATTTCGTATTTTACCCCTGAAGACTTGTTCTTAAGGTAAATATACTGATTTATACCTGCTGAGATGTTGGAGCTGACAAAAATGTAGCTCTTTTCATTTATTCAGGTATTGTTTTGTCCACTGCACTTAGGGTAAGTGAGAAGTCCCACTTATGGGGAGATGGTAAATTTCCATTAACTCTTACAGTTTGACAATTAATGTTGAGCCACTTGAGAATAAAAGAGAAAATTTTTCCAGACCTAAATGTGAGGGGAGAAGAGGTAGGTGTATGGATAGGAAGGAGTGTAAGTGACTGGGATGATTGCAAGAGAAAGTGGCGGGATGTTGAGAGAGAGGTTAGAGAGCTGAAAAAGAGAGAAAAATGAGAATAGGAGGGCAGTAGGGAAAGTGACGATGATGAAAGGTAAAGGAGAGATGTAGTGAATATTTTGTAGGATTACAAATATTTAAGAGATGGGATGGTAGATATGGAGTGTTTGGGATGAGTTGGCATGGGAAATGACATGGCAAAAAGAAAGGAGGTAGTGAAAGCCTTGTGGAAGATGAAGTGTGGCAAAGTGGCAGTAGTGGATGGGTTTGCTATTGAGTTTTTCAAGGAAGTTGGTGACATTGTTGTTGATTGGTTATTGAGACTATTCATTATATGTATGGACCAAGGAAAGGTGCCACAGGACTTGCAGAATACATGTATAGTGCTCATAAAGGCAAGGGCGACTAAAGTGAATGCTTGAATTATGAAGGTATTGACTTTGTAAGTATACCTATAATAAGATGTTTAGGAGAGTATGGAGATTGATGAGGTTATGACGTGCAAAGAGTATGTGATGAGTGAGCAGTTGTGTTTTTCAAGAGAGGTAGAGAATGTGTGGCCTTGAGAAAGGTGCTACAAATATGACAGGTAAATTAAAAGTTATTAAATACATTGAGGAGATGCAGGTGAAACAGGGAGATGAGAACAGAGTAAATTGAAAGTATGAATGGGGAGGGCCTGGAGGAAGCAGAGTGCTTTATATACTAGGGAGTGGACTTGGCAGTGGATGGAACCATGGTGGCTAAAATGTTTTAGGGTGGGAGAAAGGGTTGAAGCCTTGGGTGTATTGAAGAGTGTGAGGAGGGTGAGGTTTGTATGGGCGAAGATGGGGATGTTTGAAGGTATATTATTACTAACAGTGTTGTATGGATGTATGCCTTGGGGCCTGAATTTAAAAGAAGGAAAGAGAGTGGACTTGTTTGGAAGTAATTAGCAAAGAAAAAAAATCCTAACATTTCTGTTACTCCATTCAGCAAAATGGAGTTGTATACCTGACCCAGTTTAGGCCTTTGTGTATTTGTATAGGTTGCCTTTTCCCATGTTCATTTTAATTGGATGGTGTACTTTTTGGTATATAGACATCCCTTATGTTACAAGCAGTTTCAGTTAACACCAAGAAAGAATCCTAGAGGGTTAGTTATCAACATAACAGAATGGGGAAAGGTATTACTTGGCAGGCATGCCAAAGTTGAATGTCTCATCAGCAACAAATATTATTGATTTACTAGATCATTTTGTTTTTCTTTTTTCTTGATATTTCTAATTAATTGATGATAAAAGATATTTTTTTGAATAAATGATAAAATTCAATCATAGGGGCCCTTCTGCATTTTAAGAGCTTGTCCAGTAAGGAGTAAAATGCATATATGATGTTCTTTGTTGTGCATATTGACTCTAAACTAGTAATTTTCTGTTACTCAGATATCAAAAAGTCTTTACAGTTAATAGTGAACCATTGTGGTATCTTGCCTGCAGTATGAATTTTTCATTGGACTAGATCTTATCTGTGAAGGCTTATCCTTTGGTACTGTGTAATGGTGGTACTAAACACTTTTTTGTTGCCTAGGGACACAATGATTCAGGCTCTGAGATGTGTAGTGCAACCTGCTGGAAACAAAATGAGTGATGGTGTCCGGCGAGGATTAGTTACAACGCTTGGGACTCTTCTTACTCACGATGATGACTCAACTCGCTTATGTGCTGCTGGGGCTATGGGAGTTCTCTTACCATGGTTATCACCTGAGGAACTACGTTCTGTTCTTACTCAGCATGTTTTAGGTGCGGAAAATGATTTTGCAGCAGTGCTTTTATAATTGTTCAGCTTAAGATTCCTGTTAAAACTAATTGAAACTTTAATGATTAATAACAGTTTATGTGATATGTTGAACCTTCTCCCCGATGTGTTTGTCACTTGGTCTTCATGTTCCCTTAAATTGTAATACTTTGCTCTGTTCATGTAGGGACTAAAGTATTTATTAGTTTTTTATGGTAAACCTGTGGGAACTTTTCCTCAATTTTTTTTCATATTCTACAGAATAAATGTCGAATATACTGCATTTTATGCTCTTATTAAACACTTCTACATGTTCAGCAAATCTTTCACACTTGCCACATCACTGGGGGCTGCATTATGAATTTGGCCAAAGAAAAGGACTGACTGTAGGATAGAAGGCTAAACGCCACATATATGTTTTGGCAGATATTTTACTATCTCGGGGTAATTCTTTGATAGACAACTTCTGCTTGTATCTGTTATGCTAGTTAAATGCCTCTTTTAATTCTTATACATTTTCAAATTATTGTTTTTTTCACAGAGGATAATTCAAACGTAGATTGGACCATTCGTCATGGGAGATCAGCTGCATTGTTCTCAGCTCTCAAATCTGCACCTACAAAGGTGTTTGATGTGGCGACTACAGATCAGATTTCTGCGACATTACTCTCCTATCTCTCTTCTGATCGTTTAGCCTTAGTGGAGAATGCCATGTCTGGTGTTTCCTTCTTTATGAGTCATCAACTCAGTTTGGGTAATACTGTGCCTGCACCTCTTCTTCAAACGTTTGCAAAGGTGGGTTCTTGAACTTTTTGGGGTTTTTCGCTAATTATAATTTTTTTTACTAGTTTAGTCAAAATATGTATTTGGTGATCCACTGTAGGCTTTGAATGAATCCAGGTCCTCTTAAGAAGTGGAATGATAGATGGTAACATGTGTATACACATATTACTAGGCATTCCTTTCTTTTCTGTTGCACACAGAGATCACCTTTACAGTTCATATCCATCTTGCACTGGATAAACATAGCTAGTTAATAGGCATGTGACCAACAAGATATGGACAAAACCTGTCTCTGTCAATGGCCATCTGAAGTGAAAAAAATGAAATAAAAGAAAAAGAATGTAGAAATTAACCAGGGCTCCACAGATGTTTGTAGACTTGACACTTGAAGGTAGAATGGTTTAAACTGAAGGTTTTCTATCATCTTTAGTAATGAAAATAATGAAGAAAAAGTTATATAAATGAATTGTTTAGAAATAGCTATATAAATGCATATCATTTTTAAAAGGAAAAAAATATATAAAATATCAGTGACACAGGTATCTCATTATTGTCAATATTATTCTTAATTTTTTAAAAGTTTAAAAAACTGAGTGTCTAGTTTTAGCTGAATAAAGTAATTGATTACTTTCCTTCCACAGCTTATAAACCACAGTAGTAATGAGGTGAAACAGGGTATGTGTCGAGCCTGTCAGTATGCATCTGAGTCTCTAGCAGCTACCAGTGGCTCCCAGATTCCTGTTGAAGTAGCTAGACCTCTTATACCAATGTTAGTCAATGGCACAAAGGAGAAGAACCAGGTAGTAAGATCTTGTGCAGAAATGGCCTTAATTGCCTTGCTTCATATGAAACAAGGGGACCAAGGAACACAGGTAATGTTGGGTTACTCTTTGTTTATAGTTTGATATTTTTTTAACTTGTGCACTTCTCAAACTGATACTACACTTCATTAATCCTTATAGCACAGTCAGGCATTGTTTTTCCATACTCTTTGCCAGCTATGCAACAGAGACTTGATCCTCTATAATTCTTTATATTAACTCACATTCTGCATTCCTCAGTGATTTTAAACTTTCACTCTGCTAACCTCCATAATTCTTAATAATTTTTTCTTTTCTTTATGCAGTGGAACAGTTATGCCCTCAGGCACCTGACTTTTCCATTCCTCCATACAGTTTTTCGTTTGACCCCACAACAGTACCAACTCCAATCTTTGCCATCTGGCTTCCCTATTCAAGTATACTCAACTTTTCTATTCCATGTTTACCATACCTGCCTTGCGCACATGGCAGATACTTTAAGGCCTGGTTCTTGACTTGCATAGAAACATATTTGTTGCTTGAATAATATACTGAGTAGTGTATAAATTCAGTCCATTGAAGAACTGAGGTGCTTTATGAATATTGGAGAAAATCATAAATGGCTGGAGACCAACACTTCTTCAGATTACTCCCAGATTAAAATTGGAAAGTCTTCTGCAGTTTTGGGATAGAGCTGGCTTAATAATGAGTTAGAATTATTGGTGGTTCTTTGCAGTTGTGAATTTTTCGATGATGTAAATCCATAATGTATCTCTACAGCCAGTGTGCTCTCTCTGTATGACATGAATAACATTTATGTGCCCCAAATCACTTTTACATGACATTAACAACATTTACTTTTATGAAACCCAGGTAATGCTGAATGCATTAGAAGGAGGTGGGCGAGACTCGTTAAATGAAGTGATCAACAAATCCCTTCGCCGTGCCACATATTTGCTAGTGACTCCATCAGAAATTGATCCAACTCTTCTTACTTGATTCAGCAGCTCCTCTTATCATGGAGAAGTTCCTGCTGGTGCTTACAACAACTTTAACAATAGCAGGCAGCTGTATTTAGGAGATGCATTCATGTCAGTTAACCCAGTGGATGCACTTATCCTCAATGGTGCTCTCACTATTGGTGTTGGAATCACACAAATATTCCAAGTCATATTTGTTGCCATTCGTCCATTTAAATTTTTTTTCTTGTAAAGTGAGGTATCAGTATGTTGAATTTAGAAATGCCTTAAAGCAAGAGAAATACAGCTAACCACACCTTACCAATTTTACTGGAGCAAAGATCTTTTATAAGCATAGTGTTAGCCTGAAGAAAAAAAGTCTAAGACATTGACATGAATGCTCTGAGATACCCTAGTTTTACTATGGTCTTTATCATTACCTGAAAATTAAGATAATACAGCCAAAACGTTTATTCTGCTCTACTTTGAGAAAGTAAAGAAATCTAGTAATAAGTATATTAAAAACTTTTTTATCATAATTTTTTTGTAAATTTGATTTAAAGCTGCCCACCCAATAAATTTGAGTGGGTTGTTGGCTAGCACTGTGTTGGTGAGCATAAGTTGTGGTGGTGCTTCCTTAATGTTTTGATTGACATGGTTGTGTTCTGCATATGACTTACAGACTGCTTTCAGCAATATTTGCTGGGGAAATTAATTTTATTTGTCACCTTTACAACATACTACCACTGATTTACCCAGACAGATGCTCTGTGTCTGTGTGCCAAGAAATAGTGTTGGAAATTGAACTCCAGTTGTATCCACCTTTTTTTATCTTATGAAATTAATTTATGGGCACATATCTGTGAATGTCGCTTTATGAAGCACACACTGTTATATTTATTTACTCTGAAACCCCTGTCATTTATTGTTAAGTGTACTTTGTAAGTAAAAGTGATAATTATCCATTACTCATTATAGTAATCAAATTAAGTGAAGCCTAATTTTTGTTTATATGCACAATAAAATATTGACTGTTATAATTGTGGTACTTTTGCAACAGTACTGGTTGTTGTTAAATTGGATTTCTAAATGCTGTATGTTTCGGGTATTGAAAAAAGCTGGTAACTTCTCTGTTTGGGAATACTACCTTGGTAATCTTAGCACTGAATGACTCTGCCTGTATACTTGTCATACCAAAATGTTGTATTGTTGCAGAACTGCTGCTGAATATTTGTATTACTTGTTAACAAAACATTACATCAAAATTCTAGGTACTCCACATTATTGTTGAAAGGATTTTATTTCTATTTTCCTTTGTAAATAAAAATATATTCAGGCATCACATTCATCAAAATAATCATTTTGCGTTATTTGGTGTGGGGATATCTGTAAATTTACACTGTCTGGCTGAACATTTGTAAGATCTAAACTTTTTAGTTAAAAGTTTAGTACCTCATAGTAATAATATTCTGAGTATGAGACAAGCAAAATATACAGGGTCCCCCCTCTCAGTGAGGGTGCAGATAAAGAATATTAATGAATACTTTCCATTTTGTTTTATATCAGGTCAGAGTATGTTTCTTAGGAAAAGTAAAAAAAGAACTCTGAAGTTGTTTTCATTATCCTGTGTGGCATTTAGCTGTATTTGGAAAAATGGCTATTCAACATATAGGCTTAATCTTCCTTTGCATGATGTACAGACTTTATGAAAATAAGAATGTCAGTAAATCATGTTAACAGCTATCCTACAGGATAGGTTTCAAGCTACTCTGTAAGTGACAAAATGATTTAGTAGCCATGATTGGGTGAAGTTTAATAGTCTTGTACGTAAATGGAGATTTTGATGAAATGACCGTGTACAAAGTGAATAAGAAACACTAAAATAGATCATACATATCCATGGGGTTTGAGGGGAAAAAAGAATAAAGAAATGCATTTTGGAATTAATTTAAGACTTTACTGTTTTGAAGCAGGGTATCAAGTCATTTTTATTTATAAGTGATATTACCCCTGTCTCTGAACCACCAAAGTATATGTTCTCACAATATCATAAACTGTAATAATCACCAAAGAGCATTACTTTTGTTCGATGTTACAGTACAAAGTACACAACTCCAACCTTCACTAGCAAATCCTACTACCCTAAAGAAACCCATTCATACATTAATTATTCTACAACTTCACCAATGGCATCAAAATGTGTCACACTTAGAAGTATCCATCCTACTCAAAGAATGTGACATACGCGTAGCCCTTACTCAAGGAATCATTCATCCAGGTCCGTACTCCCTACTTTGTATTGCTACATAAATCTGATGAGGGATGAGAACTTTTAACATTTATGCACTACAACAATCCATTTACAGACACCATAATGTACAAAACTTATTGTAATGATGGCTTTGAAATGCAGTCCATAAAAGTGAAACTACACAACTTTTATTAACCAACATCATGTCAGTCCTCACCCCCTGGCTTCCCCAGATATGCCATCCACATATAGAAACCTGCTGACATACCCAGTACCTAACTATGTGAAGATTTCAAAAAACATTATTCTGCATAGCTCAGCACTTGTATCCAAGATCCCCGAAGAAAAATACATAAACCAACTATATTCCTTCAACATTCTCAGCCTTCGCAACCAGCCAACCAGATTCCTAACCTACCATCTCCTGCCACCAACTTTCTTAGACTAGCTTTTGAATGCTATTGTGGCACACAAAAATTACCTGTGACACTATGAATAAATTGACTATTTCTCCGTTCTGATAGCATTTTACCTATCCTCGTATAGCCATCAAAAGAACATACACAAACCAAAAAAAGCAGATTGCCCAGTATTCACAAAGTACATAGAATCAATCTAAGTTCCAACATTTTATTATAGCTAATTTCCCATACCATTTCATGCCATCAATATATCCAACCAAGCCAGCAAAGAGGATGTAGTGCAAGGACACAGAAAGCCCACACTTCCTATTTCAGGTTGGAGATCTTACAAACCAAAGAAATAAGCTTAAACAAAACCACTCACTGCACTAAAAAATCTTAGAGAAAATCCAAATTCATTACAACATAAATCACTGAAAAGCAGTTAGCAATCTGGTACTCCTTTAACACTATAAACCACAAAACCAACAGCAACAGTAATGAATAATAAAATTCACACACCTCCCACACTAAACTGGCCCCCAATACATGAAGCCAAACCAGTAACATCCCTCTAAAATAACACACAAACATACCGTGTCCGCAAAAAATATTGTTAGTCTCCCACCGTTTTCAAAGGGGGATGTCACATTTCAGTACTATGTCATTTCTCCTTTGGTCTTGATTACCATCTGCAGACATCTAGGCATGGGATTGGCAAGGTACCTGAGGTACTCTAGGTCCATATTTTGGGTCCGTATGTTCTTGATCTCAATGAGGCTAGGCACTGATGTGGTGCTACAAAAAGCAAGCTCGACCTGCATCTGGTTCCAGCAGTTCTGGATTGGATTAATGTCTGAAGAGTTCCCAGGCCACTCCAGCAGTTGAATATTTTCCTCTGATATCCAGTCCATCACCTTTCTAGCCTTATGGCAGGAGTCACTGTCTTGCATAAAGTGATCATACCCATATATTTCATAAAAAGAATGCAGATGGTCCTCTAGCACCTTGATATACTGCTCTCCATTCATTTTA